>MU227558.1:3277559-3322995 GCA_018584345.1 Thuja plicata | reverse complement strand
CTCCATCAGGTACAACTTTTAAGTATTCATTTCTATTAGCCTTCCAATGTACAAATAATACTGCAGAATATGAGGCTTTGTTTTTAGGACTTGAAATTTCTATCAAACATGGTATAAAGTGTTTAAATGTTTATGGTTATTCTAAGTTGGTAGTAGCTCAAGTCAGATCCAAATATGCAGTAAAGAATGATAGGTTGAAAATGTACAAGTATGCTATTTGGGATCAAATTGAAATGTTTGATGTCTTTGATATAAGTTGGTTAGAAAGGTCAAAGAATATAATGGCTGATTTTTTAGCAAATGTTGCTTTGAAAAATGATGATTTGACCTACATGGGGTGTCAATACTAGAAGTCAAAACAAGACCAGTTGTTCCAGACAAAATATACAAATGGAAAGTTTTCCAAGATGATCAAGATATTACAAGGTTTATGCAAGGTCTAGACCATTATGAGAAATAGAGCATATATTGTAGTACTTTACTAGAAAATAATGATGGAAAAGACTACATTTTTGGAAATGAGGTTGTCCAATTAAGTTTTAATTAGATTCCTAGGGGTTTGGTTGAGCTTGAAGCATTGTTTAGTAGTCAACAAAATGATTCATCAAAGTTAAGCAATGCCAAGGTTGAGGATTTAGAAGAAATAAATTTAGGATCTGAAAGTAGTCCTCAAATAGTTTACATTGGAAAGGGTTTGGACTCTCATATAAGAATAAATTTTATCAAATTGTTGAGAAAATATAAACATGTTTTTGCTTGGTCATATGAGGACTTGAAATCATATAGAGAGGACCTTTTTCAACATGAAATCCCATTGAAGTCAGATGTGAAACCATTTATGCAAAAATAGAGGCCTATTAACCCCTTGTTGGCTCCTAAAATGCAACAAGAATTGATGAAATTAAAGGATGCTGGGATAATCCAGCCAATTAGACATTCAATTTGGGTATCTAATTTACTACCAGTCAGAAAGAAAAATGGTGATATCAAACTTTGTGTGGATTTCAGAAACTTGAATATTTCTTCATTAAAAGATAATTATTCCTTACCTAATATGGAAGCAATGTTGCACAAGGTGACTGGTTGTGAGTTGCTATCTATGATAGATGGTTTCTCAGGTTACAACTAGGTCCTAGTTAAAGAAGTAGAACAATATAAAACTGCATTTACCTCTCCATGAGGAATCTATGTTTATATCACAATGCCATTTGGATTAATAAATGCAGGGGCAACTTTTCAAAGGGCCATGGATGTTGCTTTCAAAGTATTCATTGATTTATTCATGGTCATTTATCAGGATGATTTGACTGCATATTCTAAGAAATCTGTGGATCACTATGATCACTTGGGTAAGATTTTCAATAAGGCATTGGAATATGGTGTCCCACTGATTCTCAAGAAATGTCATTTTGCAGTAAAAGAGGGAAAGTTGCTTGGACATATAGTGTCTAGGGAAGGGGTAAGAATAGACCCTGAGAGAGTAGAAGAAATTTAGAGGGTGATTTCTCCAAAGAACTTAAAAGGAGTGCAATATTTCTTAGGAAAGATCAATTTTGTCTGAAGGTTCATAGGAAATTTTGCATAGATTGTTAAACCCATTGTAAAATTGTTAAAGAAAGTTGCCAAATTTGTTTGGAATGAAGAAGCCCAACAAGCATTTGAGAAAATAAAAAGGTAGTACAAGAAGCTCTAGTTTTGAAATCTCCAGATTATATGAAGCATTTTTCTTTGTTTTCATTTGCATCATTTCATACAATTGCTGCTATTTTGCTACAAAAAGATGAACAAGGATTTGAACACCCAATAGATTTTTACAGTAAATCCTTACAAGCTACAGAACTTAATTATGAAATAATGGAGAAGCAAGCTTATGCTTTGGTAAAAGCTATGAAATCTTTCAGGCCATACTTGGCTTGTGCTAATATACAAGCTTATGTTCCTCATTCTATAGTAAAAGATATCCATACATAATAAGAGGTAACTGGTAAGAGGTGTAAATGGATCACCAGAATTCAAGAGTTTAACCTTGAAATCCATATTACAAAATTAATAAGAGGACATGGTTTGGAAAATCTCATGACAGAATAAAACTTGGATCTAGTACAAATAAATTAGATAGAGATGCATAATCAAACTACTACGAGAATAGAGAGGCAACCATTCTATACAAATATTGTGTTTTTTCTCAAAAATACCAAATGTCCTAATCATATGTCAGAGAATCAGAAAAGAAGTCTAAGATTACAAACTCAAAGATATACTTTGATCCAAGGTGACTTGTATTGGAAGGATAAAAATGGTGTATTATTATGCCTTGATAAATACCAAGATGAAAGAGTTTTATGTGAAATGCATGCAGGAGAATATGGAGGTCATTTTTCTGCTAAGACTACTTCCCATAAGATTTTAAGGGCTGGATACTATTGGCCCACTGTATTCAAAGATACTTATGAACATGTTAGGAATTGTGAGCCTTGTAAAAGGTTCTCCAATAAGATGAAATTTCTAGGTGCTCTATTGCTAAACTCAGTAAGTACTGAAGCTCCTCTTACTATGTGGGGAATTGATTTTATTGGTGAATTCTAGGAAAAATTTAGTGGAGGACATATTTGGATATTAGTTGCCATGGATTATTTTACCAAGTGGATTGAAGCCATTCTTACAAAGAAAGAAACAAGCAGGGTAGTTACTGAATTTCTCATGGATAATATTATAACTAGATTTGGTGTACCTACTAAATTAGTAATGGATAATGCCATGAGTTTTAGATCAGAAGAGATGACAGATTTCTGTGAAAAATATGGGATTACAATAGCATATACATCCCCATATCATCCACAAGCCAATGGACAAGTTGAGTCTAGTAATAAGAGTGTTTTGAAAATACTAAAAAGAACTCTGGAAAATAATAAAAGAGCATGACATACTAAGTTGAAGCTAGCACTTTGGGCTGACAAAATAATAGTTAAAAAAGCAACTGGTAAGTCTCCATTTGAGCTGCTGTATGGTCTACATGCAAGATTGCCCATCAACAATTTATTGCCAATATGTCAATTTATACAAGAAAAACATTTAGATGTTTCTGATAATACGCAGAATAGAATGACTTAGTTGATAGAATTGGATGAAGTAACAAGAAATAGACAAAAAGAAAACATAAAATTGCAACAGAAGATGAAGTATATTTTTGATAAAAAATGCTATAAATATTTTCCCTTCTATTTTAGGTTAGTTGGTGTCCTCTCCATTTTTTGAAAAGGTCTATAACCAGAGATTCTATGGTTCTTTGCCATAAACTATGTTTTGTCAATCCTCGGGTAGAGCCACTGTTGGTTGTATTCCTAATTTTGTTGGTTTGCCCTAAAGTTTTGTTGTCTTCATGCCAAGTTCTATCCCAAATCAGATAGTATGTTCTATTTGGAAGTATCCCTATGAAAATTCTATGTTTTTAGGTCAAAATCCACATGAATAGTGCAAAAAACCAAAACCCTAAGCTATCTTCTGAGTCAAAATGCAAAAAAAAGCCCTAAAATGATAATTGAGTTTCTAATTTTGCATTACCTTTTTGAGAAACTTAAGTTATAAAAGTCATGTGCTTTTTAATAGTCATCGAGTTGCTTAGTTATAAAAGCATATTCCAAGTTTTCATGAGACTTAGCTATTGTGAGGATGTCTTAGAAAGAAAGAGAATACTCCTTATAAGTTATGAGACTTAGCGAAACCCTTCAGTCGTGAAGTCTCCCAATGTAGAAACACGTCATTAGGCAACATGGAAACAAACACGTAAGTCACGATGTCATGCAAAGTATCATGTAGTTAGTGAATTTTCAAGAGACTTAGTGATTGCTTCAGTTGTAGGGTCTCCATATTAGAACATAGTTAAGTGACAAGTTAAATTCTTATGTCACATGGTCTCCAATTAAAAAGTCAGTTAAGTAAAATATGCCAAGACTTTGCGACAAACTGCAAGGTGATTGAAGTATATGGTAGTCGAGTAGTTGCTGGTTAAAAATGCTAAGTCAGTGTTTCTTCAGTGATTTGGAGACAAACAATTAAGATGAGACATGTATCCATAGTGAATAGAACAAAGATTGTCGCATAGTCTCCAAATGATTTAAGGTTTTTAAAAATATAATCAATGACTTGGCGAAGCCGTCAGATGCAGAATGTGAAAAGATCAACGATAGTTACTAAGTCTCTATCAAATTTGCATAAGATTAAAAAGTCCTCTTAACAATGAGATTAGCTTTAGTCCTATAGTCTCTGAATTAAAATTAAAGGATAAAGCTATGCCGCGTATTCTCTGAAAGAAATATCAAGTAGCAGTTTTAATCAGCGATTGGGTGACTAAGGTCAATCGTGGGTTCTTGTAAAGAGAAATAAATATTCAGAAACTTAGTGATAATAGTTAAAAGATAAAAGGTAGCCTTTAGTCACGGGGTCTTCAAAAAAACTTTGGGTTAAGAATTTTTTCTAGCGACTTGGATTCATTCAGTCACGTGATCACCAAAAGTTAACCATGGTTAAGCTAAGTAAAGGAAATCATGCAATCACTAGATCTCCAGAAGAATTAAGGGTTAAGAAATGTGATCAGTGACAAAGAGATACTTCTCAGTCATGTGGTCACTAAATATGAAAAATGATAAAAGGAAGTAGTTGCTGACATGACAACATAGAGATTCAGTGTCCAATGAGAAACCAGGAGATTAATTACTATATGAAAAAGGTAGTTGAGATGTCTGGCGAAGAACCAATCATATGAAGACATGTCATTATGTTCAAATTTTATAAGGTTTTTTCTAGAAAAACAGTCATATGAATTTGATTTCCTATCACATTCATGAGCTATAGCTAGTATGTCAATTAATTCCACAACATGTTAACTTGAAAGCAAAATTGATTGTCTCTTTAATGATGAGCTAAGTACTTGGAAAAGTTACCATAAAGAGATGATCACAAGTTCATTTTCATTTATCATACATCTAGAATTGTAGACTGAAGAATTGCTAGGTTTTCTATGTTCAAAAGGTAGAAATTGTTTAATTTTAGGTTAATTCTCTAGATGTCAAGGTTCTTGAATTGCTAGTAGTGCACAGAGAAGAGTAGTGAGTCATGAGAGGAGATTTGTCTCAATATCAATGAAGGAGAAGTGGAAAAAGAATAATATGAGTAAGGTAGAAGGTGTAGCTTCTACTAGCAAGAAGAGTGATGAAGTAGATGATGATGCTAAGGGAAAGAGTAATTGTTCTAATGAATTCTTGAAGCTGTTGCCAGGGTCTACGCAGAACAAGAGGGAAAATGCCAACTTATTGGCAGATGACTACTGTGAAATCAGGGATGCCTGCACTCCAGGTTCCACAGGTTTTTCTTTATACAACTATTTTTATAATAATTCTGATAAAGCCATCCCAGTATCAAAGCTGTGGCCTACCGGTCTTTCTAGGTTAATTGTCCTTGATGTTTATGTAGATGTTGACTTGTTTCTAGGTCTTGCCAGCCATTATGATGCTTTGTCTAAGACAATTAATAAGAATGATGGTACTACCCTGTTAATTTTGAATAGGAATTCATTCATGCAAGCCTTTGGCTTATATAGTACCATGTCTACCAAAATAAATGTTACCAAGCAAGAAGAAAGATATAGGTTACAACCCGGGGTTGCTAGAAACCAATTGCAGAGGTATATTCTTAAGGAAGTTAGGAATCATATTACCCCTATACCTGGAACTGCACCCTACTATTTTAAAGATTTACATTTTTATATCAATTACATTGCTTATGCTTTGTGTACAGTGTTGGGTATAGATGGAGGAGTAGAGAAAATAAACTCTAGAATTTTAATGATGGTGTTATATTTGCAAGATGTGCATTCTACCACTAGTTATGACTATATACAATATATTATTGAAAAATTGCATGAGGGGTTTGTAGTTGTGCAGAA
Organism: Thuja plicata; assembly: GCA_018584345.1. Lineage (NCBI taxonomy): Eukaryota > Viridiplantae > Streptophyta > Pinopsida > Cupressales > Cupressaceae > Thuja > Thuja plicata. The sequence continues at coordinate 3,317,054 of MU227558.1, read as the reverse complement.
GAAGATGAAATATCCCAAGGAAAAGGAACCTAGGTTTTTTCATTATTCTACCCTGATGCATTTTTTATTGCATTTCAATCATGGGATCATGAATGTGAACAATTTGAACCCTCAAAGGATTTTTAAAGACCAGCACAATCCTATTCAATTTTGGGTTAGGATTTGGAATTATACATATAAGGACTGTTAATTTTGTGGATTTGAGAACTGGATTGTATATCCCTTGATGTAGAGCATGGGTATTAGTAAGACTAGACTCCCGATAAAGGTGCTACCATTGTTGAGACCTTGTGAGTATGTGGATAAGTGAGAGGGTGACCATAAATGGGGAGATTTATTTTTAGAAGAAAATTTTACTATGATAAGGGTATATGGATGCACACATCCTCCTCATGTTCTACCTTATCATGTGCCATCCAGAGTTGCAGCTATGGAATTCATCTGGCAGCTGTTATTGATAGATAATGAGCACTTTGCACCACACTAGAAGGGGACGTTAACACCTAGGAAATTTTAATTTTTTTAGCTTACTATTGGTAAGGGTGCCATTGATTTAGTAAGCACATGGTTAGAAAGCTGCAAGATGGGAGTAGCATTATATAGATACATTGATCCAGAAGGATTCATTGCAGGAGCTAGGAAGCTCTTAACTCCTATCATACTAAATACAAATGTACATGGTTTTTGTGTGGAGGAGGATGTTACAAGAAATATCCTTGATGAGGATGAGGTGAGGACAAGAAGAGAGATAATTTAGGAGTTACTGAATTTGGAGAAACAAATAAGAAGAAATGGACTATCATTTGGAGGTTTTTACCTTGACATACCATATTTTCATAAGATTAAAGCTATGGTTGACAACTTTTATACACTCTGTGAGCAGTTGGATAGTGTTTTAGATACAAAGAAAGGGGGAAAAGAGTCTGAGTATTCAAACTCTAAATATGAGAGTGATAGTGATGGAGAATATGCCCATCCACCTCAATTTGACCAACCTCAACAAAATGTTGTAGAGGCAGCATAGGTACAAGAAGAGAAAGGGCATATTACAGACCCGACTAAGGTATCCCATCCAGATGATATACAGGATCTTGCCACTAAAAGGCAAAAGGTTGACCCTGGTAAGACTTCCTCTGTAAGAAAAGAGAAAAAGGGAGATATGACAAGTGCTCTTATTCTTGGCAACAGGTTATATGACAACAATTTGAGGAAAGTAATTAGAAAAGGAAAGAGACAACAACTTGATGATGAAGAGAACATAGAATTTCCTCTTAAGGCATGTATTGATGAAAGGTTACTTCACCAGTAGCAGTTTTTGAGTGATGACAATTTTATTAAAACTAATGAGTTTAAAGATTTTTTGAGATGGCACAACAATGAACAAATCAAGGAACAATTGAAGATAGATGGTGAAGAGACAGTTACAAATGAGGCTTTGTTAGCTCTGCAAGCTTATGAACCTGATAGTGAGGATGTTTCTCCTGATGAGGAAATAAAAATGGTTTTAAATAGTGGAATTTTGCTTGCTAAGGGCTGGAATTTAGCCTTAGCATTCCTAATTGATCAAATTAGAAAATAGCCAGATCTTAAGTTGGCAAGTGAGATTCAGATGGGAAACATGATTAAAGGATTTGGAGATCTTGAGATTTCTTAGATCATGACACATTGGGCACACTTGACCGAAGATAAGATAAAATAATTATCTGAGAAGTGTAGCATTTTGATTGAGGAAACTAGTGCCTTAGAAAAGGATAGGGAGTAGTGTCATATAAAGATACATCAATATGATAAGGTAATTGATGAGATGTCAAAGAAATTATAGGAGAAACCTAAAGTGATTTATGTGCCCTCAGTGCAGCCTTTGTAGATAGAGGAGAAAGCTGAAGCAAAGGAAGTGTTAGAAATAGAGGATGTGGGAAAAAAGAATAATGAGGTAGCCCTAAATACATTTAGATGCATTCTTCAACATATGATAGATACACTCAAAGACAAAAAGTATATCATCCTTAAGGCCTATAATAAATTACCAACATTACACACTAAAGTATTAGGGTATATTGCTATTTTGAACCCTTATTTTGTTACTTGGTCTCCTAGGGTACAATTATTTGAAAAACTTGCCTCTTTACAACAGCATAGATCAGATTTACCTAAAACTTTTACAGAGGCAGAGGATGAAATAAAAAAGGTAAATATAGCCTTATCATTCTTTAAAGGAAAGATAAATTAGATAGAGGCTAAATTAAGCCTATTTTCATCAAATTTTAATACGTTTGTTCCTCCTTTTAAAGGAGAAGATGATCAGGTCAAGGCCTTGGAGGCTTGGATGAGTGAATTTGATGGTAGAATGCCAAGCAATGAGGAATTTATTTTAGGATTTGATCTAGATTTGGATGGTTTTAATAAGATTTTGGATGAGGCCTTTAAGGCAGAAACTGACATAAACAAGTTTTTAGTGGATGTTAAAAACATCACTGATGTCAGATGGGAGAGATAGAAAGGACAACTGTAGAGCATACAAAGTTTTAAATGGCTAGCAGAGGATGAAGTTATAGCATGGGACTTGATGAACAAGCCAAAGAAAAAGAATCCTGTGGTAGTAGACGAGGAGATCTTGGATGAAGAATAAAGAGGAACACTTGGCGCCTGACCATTGAGCACAGGGAGGTTAGTTATTATAAAAGACAAGTGTATGTTAGCCTGAAATGGCAGTCACTTGGTCTCAGTATGAATATTAGATTCTATACTGAACATTTTCAAACAAAGGTGCCATATTCCAGAAGAAGACAAAGAAGATCAGATCTCATCCCCTATTTTTGTCTTCCCACCACTTCTACAATCTTATTTCTTATCTTTTTTCTGTACTTTTAGGGTTAGGTTCCTTAAACCATCTGAAGCTTGTTGCATCTTAATGTTAAGGATTCCAAGATGGTTAAGGGCCTATATATAGATCAAAAATTTTAATTGTTAAAAAGAGATGAAATATATTGAAAACTAGACTTTCTAAATTTCAAATTGTGTCTTTGAGCTTTTTGATATTTTTATGTATTGAAGAAGAAACATATGAATAAAATATAGTGCAATTTTAATTTATCTTATTATTGTCTCTTTATTTGTTGTGTATGCTCTTTTATGTTTTAATCTATAAGGCATTTTTAAGTATATTGGTTACAAGGTAGCTATATAATTTCTTGCATGCTTCTTTCAAGGAAAGAAGTAAGTTTTGTGAGTAGTTTCAGGGAGCATAACAATATTTAAGGATTTGATACAATATTTTAGAGGTGATAGAATAGTTTGTAAGGCATTTTATCTGAGTTGCATGTAGGCTGTAAGGCATCTTACAGTATTTTGTTTTTATATTTCTGTGGATCTTCATTTATTAATTCTATAAGCCCAAGGATAGGCACTGGTCTAGGAACTTGTTTGGTAATTTATCATCATCCAAATATTCAATACTATTCAAACCAATTACTTTCAGAATATTTGTGTAAAAAAAATTGTATTCATAGTGATTACAGTTGATCATTGTTGATTTCTTAAAGAGTAAATCAAATAATTTATTCCTCCTAGATTCACAAGAATTGTAAAAGGAAAGAAAGTTGAAATTCCCTATTATGCTGATGTCTGCTATCATTAAGATATTGATTTGGATTGTCAAGATTTTCTCAAAATAGTCATAGTTATCTGCATTGTTATATACATGTCCATATAAAAATAGAGCATTCAACACATAAGTAAAATCCACTGTAAAGATACTATCAAGTCAATAATTAGTCATAGGTAAGACCTGCCTAAATCAATGGATCTCAAAAAGGAGGTGATAATAGGTATTCCCAATGTTATCAAAATACCTCATCAATTAGTGTTTTCTCTTTCTTGTGTTAGAGTATCAAAGGCATTGGGATTCATAGAGTAATTTATCATTTTTTTTCATATATCATATCTCTTGTATCTCCTTTGGACTTAGCCTATTTCTCATCAAAAGGCATACTGGAAGTAGGGCCATGGTTCACAAGGGCTTGAGACTAATTAGTACCTTGTAACCTATAAATTGCCTTCTCCTATTTTGATAATCTAAGGTAGAGCTCATTGATCACCTTGTTCAATTCCACCTATCTATCCATGGACAATTGTAATTCATTATGCATGTGCTTGATCTGGTTCCTGTTAAACATTACCCTAAATACCAAATCACTTGTAGAGATAAGTGGGTTAGTATTAGCCACTATTTGTACAACTACTGACCCGTCAAAACCTTTAGGGAAATCAATTAATTTTGGTTTATAAGCTCCTTTGAAGCTTACACATGTGGCCAATGTTTCTAGCTTATGATTGTATCTTGATCCAATCATCTTGTCCTTAATATAAAATTCAACAAAACATTTATGATCATCTTGACTTTTGACTTGGTCCAATAGAAAACATTCTTTCAAGGTGAGACTATGGACCAACAACATGTCACTTTTTCTCAACATTTCTCTAGCCTCTCCAACTATGAAATCTACATCATCCAAATTCAACTCTTTAAGGATTTGATTTACAACCTCCTCATTCTTAGACTCCTCTACTCCCATTGGTCGAGTTTATTTTCTGTTCTTTGAAATCCATCATTTTCATTTGAATCCTAAAGTCCTTGAACTCCTGGGAATAGATGAAGTCATATTTCTCAATGAATCTTGAAGAGATTGTATCTCTTTCATCTCCAAAAATCATAGCATCTTCATTCTCCAACATCATTTCTTTATATCCATACATACTTATTATTGATACACTAAGGGTGGGGAAGAAGGTTCTACTTTTTTAGCTTGCTTCACATCCCTCAAGGTGGCTACAATATTGTTAGTATCTCCTCTTCCTTATGATAACTCACATGAGATAGAAGAGAGTGGCCTGTAAGACTTTGAATTCTTTGGTGTAGAAGAGTTAGAATGTGTATCCACAAGAATTAGTTTTCTAGGCCTTTTTGGAGGAGGCTTAACCTCTACTTCTCATGTATCCATAGTCTTCCCCTATATTTTATCAAAATCTCATATGCATAATTACATTGTAAAGACCTCATTATTTTTCTCACTATGGAGCCTAGGAAACCATTTCATATCCCTTTCCTTTTCCAAATTGACTAGGGATTTCACTTTGTTCCATCTATGATGAATCTCTTTGACATCTTCAAAATTTCTTACAATATCATCCAGTAAATCAACAAGAATTACTATAATCCTTGATTATGGACCCGATATGGTTTTCAAGAAAATAATTTATTGATTTCACACTATCCATATGATAATATTTGTAATACATAAATTTCATGGGTATCTCCTAGATAAGATTTGTATAATGAGAATTGCATATGAAGGAAACCCTAAGCCAAATGCAGATTTTTACATTTAATTGTCATGATAAGGAATGTAAAGCTAAGAAGTATTTGCAAGAATAGAGGAGTAAGGTACCTACCTCACATCATAACAGATCTGGAAAAACTCATTTTCTATTGCCTGTGTTGAGTTTCTGGAAAATCTAAAGCCTGATATGAAACAGAAATGTAGGGACAGACAAAACCTAGAAATATTTTCCTGATCTGACACCATCCTAAGAAAAATGTCAACCTTGACCCAATAATCTCACCACTGACCCAATAATCTTGACCTTGACCTACACATCTCTGATGAAAAATCTATTTTTAGATCCTGATATTTTGCTAAAAAAGGGTATCCAAATCTGTCTTCAGATCTGCTGTCCTACATCTGTAACACCCAAAATAAAACTAGAAAATATCTAAGAAAGAGGGGTTTTGGGGTGGCTATAAGTGTTTTACCTCATTCAAACCCTTATTTTGGTGGTCTCAACCTCCATGAATTTCCAAATATAGAGTTTATGTGTGTGTATTTCTCTTTGGAAAGAGTCTTTGAATTTGTAATGTCAAGATCTTATCCTCTAGATTAAAAACACTAACATGAAATAGTAATGAGAAAGAAATGCATAGATTTGAATATGATAAAGAAAGCATGCCAAGCCCCCAAGGCTAAATTATTCCTACCAACTCACAATATATAATTTCTACCCCGTGATAATGTCCTTTGAATGCTTGAATATTGAAAATGGTAGATCTAGGAAGGAGGGAAAGAAGAGCGCATTCTTTCTTCAAAGAAGATCTACAATAATTTTTCCACCAAATTCTTGAAGGTATTAATGCATCATCACAATTTATCCTTCTATATCATCCACTTTCTTTCTTGCATCATCATTGCATCGTGTCATCTCCCAATTTTGTTTCATGATCAAATGAAGGTCACAGAGAGTTTTTATATAGAGATCTCAATATATGCCTCCTAGGGAAATGCAAGGAACCCAAATTCAAATTTCTCCTTGAATTATGGTCCAATTACAATAACCAACCAAGGAGGGGATGTATTAATTTGAATATTAGAGAAAACACTTCCGCACATGAACCCGGGGACCTATTTTAAGTTTACAACCCTGATAAGCTCTGGAATTGAAAATGAGGACCAACACTCGACAGAGATCAAGGTCAACCTTGACCCTAACCTAGGTCAAGTTCAACCTCAAAGCTTACCTAGGTCAAGGTTGACCTTGACCCTGACCTAGGTTAGGGTCAATCTTGACCCTAACCTAAGGTTTGAGGTAGGTCACCTAAAGATTTATGTGAGATTCCCAGGTTAGTCAGGGACCTAGGAAGGTGAGGGAACATGTCAGAATGCTAAGAAAAGGCATAGAGGCCTAGGGAGAGTATGATGAGAGACAAGAGGGTCCATACATAGGTCCTACCTCAAAAATAGAGTCTATAGAGGGAAACTAAGGAGAATCCACAAGATCCTAACCCTAATTTCACCTAAACATGCAGAATTAAGTGCATATGTATCCTAAATGAAAATCTTAGTGTGCAAGTGTCATAAATGAAGGTGCTAAACCTAAAAAAATTTAAGTGCTTCCATTTTAAGATGATAAATTTATCCCCCACTTTAGCTTAGATATGACACTACGTGAATATGCAAGCTAAAGTAGGAAAAACATCATAAAGTAAAAGGGATATAACTAAGTCCTTAATGTGGAGATCTTGCAAGAAACCATTAGTACCCACAACCTGCTACATACAAGGTTAATGAAAATTCCATAGAGTACCTAAGCCTTAATATGATGATCTTGAGAAGTATATAAAGGCCCTTATGCCCCCTATTTTGGCTTACTAATTCGGAAAGGTGAAACATGGTGATAAGGTTAGATCTATACATTGAATATGAAATTTATTTAAAAATTCTTTTCCTAAACCATTTAGAAGGATCCTAAACCTTCCTAAAATGATTCAAGGGGCTAGGTATCTAAATCACTATTCCAATACTTCTAATGACACTGAAAATGGAGCTACCAAACTCAAGTTATGATGAAAAGAGTAGATGTCTATCTAAATGCATATAAAGGGAAATTCAATTTTAACCTAAGTAAATTCAAATGAAACCCTAATAAAACCCTAGTTTTTAGATATATATAAGAGGAAAGAGAACTTACCTTCTCATTCTTACCATTTGTATAATTAGGAAGAGGGAACGAGATGTTGAAGAGATAATAACTTTGAGCAAGCCGTATTGAGGTCCTGAGAAAGCACTTGGCCAACAGACAGTCACTGCCTAAGGTATGTTTCCTATTTTGACATTTTTGATTGAAACTTTTTTGTTTGTTGAGGGGAGGTTGACCTTGACCCAAAAAGGTCAATCCTAACCCAGTTATGTCAATCTTGACCTTGTAAGGTTGACCCGAACTGGGAAGGTCCAGGCCTTTCTAGGAGCAATGTTGACCTTGACCCAACAAGGTCGAACCTAACCCAAAAAGGTTGACCTTGACCTAAAAATTTCAACCTTGACCTAAAAAGGTTGACCTTGACCAAGTCAAGTGGGTGCTGAAAATATTTGATGATAGAATACTGATATGATATATGTTTGTGCTGACAGGATCTTTTTTGCCTTCAAGAGAATCCCTTCAGAGGGTTACTACTGACTCCCAGAGAGAACCTATATGAGTTACAATAGGATGATATAAAAATTTTGAGAGATGTGGGATAGTACTGGGTAGTAGTCCTACCATAGATGAGGTTCCATCGATCCATGCTATCGGCCATGATAGAGAGATGGGATGAGGATACCTATTCCTTCCATCTTCCATTAGGGGAGATCACAATCACACTGGAAGATGTATATAGAATCCTATGACTTATAGTTTGAGGTGAGCCTGTCAGACTAAGAGCACTACGGGGTCCTGCTAAGATTTTTGTAGAAGTGGAGTATTATTTGGGACAAGTACCACATATGAGGACCCAATCAGATCAAATCTCTCTATCATCCATAATAGCAGGTCTGACACCTTTGGTATGGAGAGTCATGCTATGTATACTTTCTTTGGTTATAGTACCCAACACAAATGGTACAATCTTTTTAGCACCATTCACTAATCTTGTATGCATTATGGAGAGTGATAGGGTTATCATGTCATGGGGCCATAGCATGTTAGCTCATCTTTACCATGAGTTGAGTCAGCTGGTGAGGTTCTAGTGGGAGAGTCTTACAGTATGCACCTTGCTATAGGTTTGAATGTTTGAGCATTACACATGTACACAACCACAAGGTGTTCCAGTAATGGTAGATGCAAGCACACTGAGAGATTTTGCATATTTGCTAGCAGATGTCTGGTAGCATGGGGATATCCTCTTTTTTAGGGTATTCGTCAATCATATACCAAGTATAAATGTGATATGGAGACCCTATTTTTAGATGATAGAGTGGCCAGATACTCGACATTGGTTGAGACACTCACAACAGTGCAAGTTTCTAGAGGGTCCTACCAATCATGTCGTGATGCCATATTACTACGATAGGGTGATGAGACAATTTGGTCTGATGCAGTAGGTCTCCTAGATAGTTCCTCAGTATGTATACCCAATGAGATACTATTAGAGACCCGGTGCCATATGCCAACCTATAGTAGCAGATATTGTAGATAGTGATACAGATGAGATGGAGGATACAGAGGTAGCACTTGATACATCCTATGTAGGTGACAACAAAGACTATTTTAGAAACTAGAGTCTACAAGGGACCCATCCCATCTTCCTTGATGACTACCCCATAGGTGATCTAGGCCCTTCTAAGAAGACCCGCCTAGGAGGTGGCATACCAGAGGAGGAGGAGGAGGAGGATCATAGAGATGAGGAGGAGCCCTTCCATGAGGGAGGAGAGTAAAGAGGAGAGAGTAGATGAGGGAGAATATGAGAGAGTGTTGATGGGACTTTGTGATTGGGTCTGCCAATAGATGTAAGTTTTCATTAGGTACCAGGGTACCGACCAAATTTTCCTGTAAAGGTTGTCTAGATAAATGGGATTATCTAGGCCTTCAAGAACCTAAGAGTTGGGTCTTGACACTACAAGAGATAAGTTAGGCATTGTGACTATTTTTGTTTAGGGGGATAGCTGGGTTTCTTGGCTCATCTTCTCTAGGGATTTAAGTAAGTAGGGTGTCTTGCAAGCTCTCATTAGTCAACCAAATAAACTTCAAAAGATAGGCTAGGGTTAGAAGTATTCTATCTATTTATAGTCATGCAAATACATTTGAAACATCAACCATGCTCTAACATGCGACACCAAATTACTAAATGTATACAGAGCCATCAATTCATACATATTCAATAGTGAGGGGAAAGAAGGTCATTAATCTACTTAAAATATCAGAGTGAGGGACATAAGAAACATACATCACAAAAAGTATTAACTCAAAGATCAAGAGGCCAACAACAGCATTGTGAGAATCCTTCCTTCTTCAATAATGGTTTTCCAGCATCACTGGTGAGTACATCAACAACTCCAGGGGAGCATCTATCTATTGAGAACTACTAAAGACTAAGGAACAATGAGCTCTGCAACTATATAAATGAAATGTTGAAAGATATAACTATGGACTGCAAAATCATCAATTTTGCCAACCCTTGGAATGAGGTTAGACTTGTTATTTATACGCATGTTTTCCCTAAAACAAAACTAACCTAACTTTACACTCAATCAATAAAATACAATTTTTGGTGGCTGGTACTACCTGTACCATGCTACAACAACCTTGAGAAGAGCAGAGGTTTGAAATGTTAGAAGAATGAGACAAGAAAGGAGGTATGGAAGAATCAGCCTTGAGGAGAGAGTGAGAGTGAGAATAGAAGAAATCTGATCCCCTAGGGATCAAGGCTACATGCCTCATCAATGTGAAAAGTCACTCACTATCCCTGATATGCCTGGTGTTTAATGCTTGAGTGGCGCCTTGGGAAGACCAACTGTTAGAATCATCCTTTGAGGTGAAGTGCCTTGCTGGGGTCACCCACTCTCTGACACCCTTATTAACTACTTGATAGTGACTGGTCAGCTCTAGGGAACCTGGATGCAGGTCACTAAAAGAATACAAAACTACTGGTTCTATGAATCTGGGATCCGAGGGCCTATGCCAAAAAAATAATGAATACAAAAATGTGTTGGTGAAAATCTTTGGGATCCAGAGGACCTTATTGCTCCTTGCCATTCTTAAATGCTTCAAGGATCTAACTAATGCCACCTTCATCAATGTCTTTGATGTTACCCCACTGGTCATGAATGATTTTGACCTTCGCTTCAACTTCTTTGGCTCATTCTTTGAATTCATCAACTATTTTCATGGAGTCATGAGCCCAGAGCATCATTTTGGATATTCTTGATAGCTTCCCTCTGTTGAAACCTCTAGCAGACTGGTATTGAGACTTTATTAGCTCATCATACTTGCTGAGGACATAGTCCTCTTGGGTGTACATTCTTGTAGTAAAGGGATCAACCTCTGAAACCCTTGTAATGAATCCTTTGTACAAATTTAGTGAATACTTAGTCACCATGGCCTTTTCTTTAAGGGTCATGACCAGTTGCTTGCTTACCTAAATCCTGAGGTCAAGTCTAAAATGTTGGACCTAGAGGAAATCGAATGATTCCTCCCCTAAAATTCATGCCTTAGTAATAGCCTCTTCTCTAAAGTTCATTATCTCCACTAATATTGTCTTCTTCCCTTCATATGTTTCTATGCTTTGTTCCCATAGGTGGACGGCAGCGTGTGCCTAGCTCAAAATGTGGTGCACTGAGTAAAGATCTAGGAGGGACACCTATAAGAATTGCCTTACAACCGCTATCTGCTCAGCTATCCATCCATCTATCATCTGGGCCTTTCTTTTCATGACCCTTAGAGTATCTACATCACCCTGTGCAAGAAGTAATCTGGAGGTGGAAGCCTTCGAGTAGATCTCAACCAAGTGCTATGAGAGTTCTGCCAAAAGTGTGAAGAGATTGGCATTGGTTTATCTTTCCTCCTTTAACTTCTAGGTCTATTTATTGTATTGGGCCTCTATTACTTTGGTGGCCTCCTTCAGTAGGTCCAACTCACCCTTCTTATCTCTTCTCCCCAATGCTACCTCTGTAACTATATAATCCTTGGGCCTTACTGCCGCTACATCTACATCTAGGGGAGGTGTTGCGATTTTCACAACTATACTTCCTATTGGACCAGTCTAGAGGGTATGGACTATCCATGCCTTCTTAGGATTTTGGGCCTCTGCATTCTGGGTCATCAGCTCAAGCAAGGAGAGTGGAACACCTATTGCTACTACTAGGGCCTTTCTCTTCATGGATTCCACTAGCCATTAGGGCAGCTAGGCTATTAAGACCTAGGCATTGAGATTCCCTTCAGAATTTGGTGGTGCATTCCTAGAATTTGTAGTGTCATTGGGCTCCTCTTTTTCTTGTTCCTGTTCCCTCTCCCACTCTCTAGAGGCCTTGTTATTTTCCTCTAGGTTGGCATCCTCTTTCGTGATATCCAACATTTCTTTTGTGCTAGTGTCAATGTCACTTGTATTCTCAGGGATTTCTCGGTCTTTCTCAACATTGAGATGATTAATATTAGTATCCTCAAGGGTTCTTCCCTCATCCTGGTATTGTTGTTTCTCATGTCATTTTTTTTTCTTATCAACCTTTTCTAATGGGATATCTCTCATTGCTAGAACATCTTATGGAGGTGGGTGCGGTACCTAGCCAAATGTTAACAATGCAGTCATGAAAAATATCTCACCAAATGTACTCTAGGGAGCTTGGTCACCCAAAGTTACCAAAGGCATCTAGAGTGTGATAGTTGGGGGTACAGTTGATCTCGAGGGTCCGGTTTCCCCAACCATCAGTTTCTCATCTATGGTTTTTCTTGGTTCATCCTTGGTCTCTTGGACTAGTGTTTTCTCNCTCGCCTTGCCCTTTTGGTTCTTCTTCTTGGAATTACTTCTCTATGGTAGCTTCCTATTTTAGGACTTCCTTTTCAGTGGGGATCTCCTCTTTTTCCTAGGCAGCAATCTCTTCCACCACATAATCTATATCCCCATGTAGGTTCATCAACTCCCATCCCAAATAGGTCATCAAACTCATCATGTGGAGGAGAGGTATCTAAAATGTTCTTGAGTATGAGGGAATCTGACCTGACATCAACTGGGGGTAGGTTGGGCATACTAGGTTTGGCATCTATGCTTGGGGTGGGGGTCACTTTTTGTTTCTTCTTTCTTTGTAGTGGGACCCTGGTATCCAAAATACTTGTAGACTCTACCTCAATGAATGTTTGTCGACTCATCATTGTGGCCAATGATGGGGATCTTTCCAGGCGAGCAGTGGATACTAGAGTTACAAGGAGGTCAGAGGAAATTTGTGCACTTATCTTCTAGCCTTCTAGCCTTGACATCTCCATTTTTTATTGTAGTTGTGCCATTATGGGGATTGGACTCTGGGGAGGTGCTTTGTCTAGGGTATCTTCTTTTCTTTCCCCTTCCTGGTACTGGGTCCTACTACTCTAGAGGTCAAAGCAGACCCCTGAACAATTGGTCCTTTTTGGGTGCTCCTAGCATACACCCGTGAAAAATACTTGTGGCTATTTTCTATAATAGGGTGGCATACCCCCTCAATTGTCAAATATTTTGGGGTGGCCCAATCCACCGAAGGTAGGTGTAGCATATCCAATCCATGTTCTTTATATAATGGGTCCTCCATGGGCCCATCATCTGAAAAACTCTTCAGGAATACCTGAAGGTTGAGGGATTTCATTAAGCCTTTGGACATATGTAAATGTTGGTTGGCCTGGAGATCACAACTATCTTGGAAATCTTCCCAGAAATGCTCAATATCTTCTTTGTGCGGTGGGGATGCCTAGGGAAGTGCAAGGCTATCTTACCTAGAGGATCAAAATTATTCCTAGTATGGTGGAATTCCACCAATTCCAAGATTTTTAGCTATTTTCTGCCTCATTTTCTACGACAAGGCTATAGGTATAGTTCCTAAAAGTGACTGCGAATCAGACATTGGTGACCTTCTTAAATGTGAAGAGGTCTTCCAACTCCAAAATCTATCGGTAGAACTCTAAAAGAAAGATTATATCCCTACAATATCGGGGAAGAAGATAGGGTTTATCATAGAAGTTGATCACCCAAATATATGTGTGTTGTTGGAATTGAATGAAATAATTTCTATAATAATTCACCAATTCCATTGCCTCCTGCAATAACTAGTATCTCGAGTCCCGAGTAAGTGTCAAAATATTTTGGTAAATGAAGGCATCATTTACCCTACAAAAATTTGGGATACTAAGTTCCCATTGGACTTAAGGATAGTGATCCCATGGTGCCAACTAGCCTGGCCCATTCCCAAGAATGTCCACTACATGCAAACCTATAAAATTTGGTCTCTATTGGACCAGTTCCCATAATACATATGATGTCATGTAGAACTTTGAATTTTGGAGGATGCCTTTCAGTTGCATGTCCACATGATTGGCTATGATAGCCATCCAATTGAAGGTCTGGTTGCAGGTGGTGATGTAGTAGAGAAAGTAGTATATCCATGCAAAGAAATCCTAGGCATAGGGTTCTCTGAAGATCTTGCACAAGAATATAATGCCTACTTGAATGGGCTCTTTAAAATCCCTGCAGTGAATCTCTAGCTTCATCTTTTTATAGTCCCTTTTCAAGGACTTCATCCACTAGGAGTTGAGATATTGCTAGGAGAGGAGAGAATATCCATCAAACTCTTTTAATGATTTGTCCTGGGTGAGAATGATGGATCCTTTGAACTAGGGGATCCCTAGCCTTGAAACAAAAGTTATTGCATTGACATTGATGATAGTTGCTAGATAATGTAACGGTTGAGGATTGATGAGAAAAATAGTCCATGTGGGGCATTGTAGAGCATCGCTAGTTGGAGTATTAGCTCCAGTGCTTGCACCAAGAAAGGAAAAATTGTGGCCTTAATAATTCTAGAGGCGGCCAAGTGGATGGCCATATTATCTCTGTCAGCCTTTAGTTTGTAGATGGCCTGAACCAAGCCCTACATTTCAGCCCAAAACTCGGGCTCTATGTTTGTTATTTATTGTACCTTAGAGTCCACTTTGGACCCTATGAAAGAACCCTCCTCCAGGTACTTGGAAGTTAGTGGTAGCTTAGCTAGCATCTATTCAGCCTTTGTTTTTGTAGATGCCCAAGTAGAAGTAGTAGGAAGCTCTGGGCTATTAGGAGGAGTGATCACTTCAAACATCTTGATCAAACTATCTACAACCTGCAAGACTAGAGAACCATCAATATATGCTATAATAAAAATAATCCTTTTAAGGACTCTGGGGAATTCCTCACCATGTTGCACCTGCCCAAAAACATGTTAGCATGCATCAAAATCTTGGAGTAGTGAAGTTAACATGGGTTGCATTATAATAAACACCCAGGGTTCTGGAGCATTAGACAAAGTTGAAAAAATAGAATGAAGACCTAGGGTCTTCTCAGCACCCAAAGTTTGGAAGAAATAGCCATTGTCAATGTGACCATCAGTAAGATATACTTGGCTGAGATGGGTCATCACATGGCCATGTGATAGGTGGTGTAATTTCATTAATGGAAAAAAGTGGGCTAACACAAGAGAAGTAAATGTCAGATGGGATGGGATTTGAATGCCCACTCATGGGAAATTAATCTTTCCATTAAGATGACACAATAGAGGAGAGAGAAAGGCACCATGACTCAAACCAACAAGGTGCCAAGTTTGAACCATGGTGACCACCTCTCTAACAAGCTTGATAGAGTGGTTACGACATGATGGAGCATGGCGAGCTCAACACAATGGAAGGATAAACAAAAAATATACATCTAATGTATAGAGGGTCAAAAAATTACAAGGGATGAAGCACAACCCATAGGCTGACCACAAAATAGTGACATATATACACTATAAATAGAGAAATTACATGATGTACTAAATTTATAGAGATAATCGAAAAGCTACTCTACAACAATGTACACTATATACACTAAATTACAAATACATAGAGGGTGGAAAGCCCTCTGGTAGAGAAAACCCACCAATGGGAGGTGACATAAGCAAAACCAAAGACAAACAATGAATGAAACCACAAACAAATAGAAATGAATATAGGAAAACCAATGAAACCAAAAGGAAATAGGGAAAAGAGCCAAAGAACTACTTGGAAACATGGGAAAAGAAGGAAAGGTGAGCACAAGAAGCGCTCTCCAATGAATTCACCTTCAAGAAACCATGAGCAAGCATCGCAAATCACTTTTTAATTATCCACTAAGCACAGGAGAAAAACATTGTTTAAACACCTTAATCGTCTTAATTGCCTTGAAATTGATCTGAGTGGCCTAAGTGTTTTAATCGCGGTAAATGTGTGTTGGTAAATAGATTGTTGTTTTGAATGTAACTCTAAAATACCCAGAATTGTGTAAGAACAATTGAATACAACAGTTGGGAAACCGTTACTTGAGAACCTATTTTCCCTTTGAATTGGAAGGTACAGCTCCCTTATGTGAATAATGTTTGATGAATTTTAGTCTTTCCTAACCTAATAGGGGTATGCTCTTAACCTAAGAGCAAGAGAGGTAAACCAAGCCAGATCTAGATAGAAAATAGCTCAGAAAATGTAAATACAATTCTAAATCTAGCCAATTCTAAGACTTTATCAGTCAAATTAATTCCCAAAGCTGGTAATGCATGGACAACTACTAAAAATGTAGATGCAAGAAAGAAAATTAACAATGCAATGATATTGAGTCAATTTATATAGTAAGAACATTACTAAAACTTAGAGTAGCAACTAATTTCCCCCATTATTAACCGTATCAAATCTTAATACAGAATTCTAGTTCGAATACAGATTATAAATCTAACTCAAAAGAGAGCTCTAAATCCAATAGAAAGATAAATGAATTGCAATGGAACAGTTAAAAAAATGGCATTCAGACATACACAATTGACTCAGCAACAATGATATTCTTCACACCAAAATTTATCCGACCTTTGTATTGATTTTTGGATTAATACATGTAGAGTTCCAAATTGAACCGTTACAAAAAAAGGAGTAACTGAAACGGTTCAAATTCCCAACCAAAAATGATAACCAAAGGTTTATCCATTATAAAAATTAACCAAAAATAGAACAAGGAGAGAATATATTTATGATTAAGTTTCCTTGCCCTTATCTATTTTGTCCCTATAGGCGATCATAGCAGTGATGACATGGATGAGCTCTTCATGTCTGTTAACATGGACATTGGTGTAACGGACAAGCCATTTGGAATTTTCTTTGGCTAGAGCCTTGATTGCTTCTGTCTGGTTTTTCAACTCTTCCATAGCCCTAAAGATACACCCACTTAATTGTTGGAGTTCTGGCACCTTGTCTAAATGAGTTGAAGAATGCTCTACTAACTTGTGTAGATAACCTTTAAATGACTTCTCCATGTTGGGCACCCCAACTATTTCTTTTCCTTCTCTACTATTTTTTGATTCCACATGAAGTCCTAGAAGGAGTTTATAATCTTTACTATGCTCCTCTTGCACCTTAACATCTATTTGTTGTAGCCCTATCTCAGCCTGAATGATCATCTCGATTTTGAATTCCAGACTTTGGAGCTATTCAATCAAGCACTCATCACCCTTCTATAGGATCTAAGCTTTTAGGGCCTCCTTAGTCTTCATTTTTACTACCACATGCAACATGACTATGCATTCTTGGCATCTCACTCTCTCTGCAGTGAGAGTCTGTAGATTCTTCTCAATGTTTCTCTTCTCTATTTCTAGCCTTAGAACAACATTACCTAACTGCTCAATGATCACTAGGCCTTCTGAATCGAGCCTCTTGATCCACCTCTTACCAATTTTCCAATAATGTTGATCATCTTGCAACTTAGCCAGAATGGCTTGGTTTTCAGTAGCACTACAATCGAAAGAAGTTTGGGTACTGGGGGCACTCACAATAGGAGTTAGGAGTTGTCTGATAAAATTAGTCAACTGAGCTACTTCTGCCTTGAGCTGAACTTTGGAAGCCTTGAGGTCTTCTAGCTCTTCCTCTATTATCACATTGGTGGACTTCCACCAATCCACTTTAGTATCATGTCGAGCCATGCCCATATCAAATGACTGCAACTAAAAGTTAGAAGCTGGTAGATCTTTGAGTCTACCTTCTTTGGTGGGCTTGGCTACTTCCATGGTGAAGTGCCCTGTCTCTAGATCATGCCCCAGGGTAGACATTGTCTTTACACTATTTTCATTGCTTGTAGTAGCCTTGGGCTAAAAAGCCTGTGACAGAGTGTCCTTGCTAGGAATTGCCTCCTCCACCCTCTTCCTTTTGTGCTCTAGAGTGTTTGCTATCCATGACTTTGCGCTTGTGATCTTGTTGGCAGAGACCAATTCTTCAATGAACAACTTCCTAATGAGTGGAGGAGTAGCTTTGGGATGGGAGTTGAATGGATTCACTGAAGCAGGCAAGGAGAAGATCAATTTCACAACCTAAGCTACCTCCTGTTGCTCCCCACCTCTCTTATTAGATTCTGTAGAGGTACTAGGGCTATCCTCCCCAACTTCAACTATAACAAGGGTCATTTTCTTTGGATTTTCTTGGGTTGAAGTCCCAGCCAAAGTATCTATAGAAATGACACTAATTGGCTGTTTGAACTCTGTAGCTTTAGAGAGCTCAGCTATAGACTTAATTTTATTTGTTGGGTCAGCTTCTTCTGTGGCTCCGACATCTATAAGAAGACCTTCCCCACAAGTTTTCTCTAAGAGAGAAGGTTTCTCAGGAGGTTCATCACCTCCTCCCAAAGGTTGAATTGATTCCTTTCCAATAGTAGAGATTATTGCTGAGGAAGTGGTTGCTATGCCAGTAGTTTCCTTGGCTGGAGTTTTCTGAGTGGGAGGCCTCCTCTCTGACCTCTTCTTGTAGCTTGCAGTCCACTCAACCCATTGAGCTATTCTTTTGTAAATACCCTGCATCAGAGTCTATAAGTCACTTACTGCCTGGTCCAGAATAGGCTCTAAGCTGATAGAGGTGGACTTTATTTTCTCCAAGTAGGTGTCATCATACAGATGATTACCATCATCTTCTAGCCCTTCCACCACAATGTTGACATTGAACTTTTTGATCTATTCAATGGTTAGCTAGGCATAGAATCTTTCCCTACTCTCTAAATCATCTTTGTAGTTGGCCCAATATTCTTCAATATCAAGTACATGGTGAATGGCCTAGCTCATCTGCAAGACGTCTCTAGCATAATCAACTGGGTCATATTGTGGCCTCAGAATGTCATATGTTGCCAGAGAGAACTTCTTTGAGAATTTTTTAAGGATATTATTTGCCTTTGACTAGGACACACAACTATAAGCTTCGATGGCCATTGGGAACTCGTAGCCTTTCTTCTTTGCCTTCGAATAGATTAGGTTCACTTGGAGCGCTTACCTCATTACTTCAATCACCACAATCATGTATGTAGGATATCTAGGCAGTTTCAAAGGAAAGTCATTGAAACATCTAATCCTGTGAAGTAATACCAGGATGTCCATGATCTTGGGTTTCAGATTTGTGCTAAATAATGTTTTGGGCAGCTTGCCCTTGGTGGTCTTGGGTTCTTTAAACCATGACTTCATAATTTTTCTTTTCTAGACTAGCCTCTTTGTTGAATATTTTGAAACCGCCTAGCTATAAGTCATCTCAGATTATTCCACTTTCTCTGGGATATAAAGAGAATTCTAGATAGATTCTCTATCAATGGACAGGAGCACTATGTTGTCTGGGAGGATAATTTGCTTGGTGTCTGGGTTGTATCGGGCTATACATTCCCAGACCAACTCAAGAGCTTGAAGAGTGATAGGAAAACCAATGGCTTCAACTAACCCACTCTCCTTAAGCTTCTCAGTTATAAGGTGTATCTGCTCTACTCTCAATCTATTCTAAAATTTCTGCATGTCAAAGAACTTCAGTGAGGTGTCTGAGATTTTGTTCCATTCAGAAGTGATGCCATTCATTCTATCAAATCCCACAAATCTAAAATCCATGGATGTATGATTCACCTTGGAGATTTGAATTTCTCTTTGGAAAAATGATAGAAGGAGAAACTGATCTTAGCTACTTAGAATTCAGACAATTTGGTGAACGACAATGGCTCCAGTTCAAAATCTTCAACCGATTTTATACTTTTTAAATTATTACCATTTAATGGCTGACTTCCCACACCACACGAATGAAAAGAATTTTACATTAATGAACAAGTCCGTTACAAAGTAAAACAACCTTATTTGAATTAATTACTTTACTTACATGTCGTTAGAAAACTTTTTTTTTTTACTTTAGTAACCGTAACGGTAACTTTCTTGAAGCAATGGAGAATTAATTTTCTTCTCCTTTGGGCAGAAAAATCCTTCTAGAGTGCTCCCTATTTGAAAATCTGCCAAAGGAGAATTTTGGCCTATAGGGGTGCCAAAATGATATATGTTGATTCCATTGGCCCTTTCATGTGCCGAATCTCTTATGGAATGAATTATCCTTGAAAATTTCTTCAACTAGATAGTTTGGCAGAAAACGTATCTCATGAGTCGAAACCCACCAGCAGGAGTAGAGGAGAAGCCATTTTCCACTTTTTTGCCTATAGAAAATTCCATGAAATCTTCTTCGTTTGATCATTTATTTTGCTTCCCATAGGTTAGATATGAGTGCTCAAAGATTTCTTGTCCCCGATTTCCTCAATTTCCATCTTTATTTATCTCTGATATTCTTAAGTCTGTCAATTGTGGAAGGCGCACCCCATACACAATTTTCTGCCATGGAGAAGCCAAAACTTGATTTCCTACCAATGCTACAACTTGAAGATATGAAGAAAAGTATTTCATCTGTATGTGATTTTTAAGTTAGAATCCTTTTAAAACATGACCTTTACCAGATCAAGGACTTAACCTACCTGATAAAATATGAATTTCATACCCAGAACCCCCCTAGCTTAGGAAGGAGAAGTCAAGTTAGGGAAATCTGATAAAGGCCTTCTATCCTAAGGAGATCTCTAGACCTAGACTCTAGACTTGCATGAAACTTTCATGACTACTACTACACATAAAACATCCATTTTTGTCTTGAGATATAAAGACCAAAAGTGGGGCAACAGCTGGCTCTATTTGGGGACTTGGAAATTCTCATGTCTAAGCAAGGAAATCAAATCTTTGGTTTCACAAAGCTCAACAAAAAGGTGGCTCACAACAAAAACTAAAGCAAGAAAGAGGGAGGAAAGTAGAAAGGGAACCTAACTAGGAAAACAAGAATAGGAACTAAATGTAACTATGGTACAATACAGGGGTTACCTGCTTTCAATTTATATTTGATAGAGCTTCAAATCTTGACCATTATATGTTAGGGGTAGTACCTCTCTATCTGAATAAGCCAATTTGAAATTTTTTTTATTGAACACCTGATGGATTTTGAAAGGTCCTTTCCACAGTGTTTTGAATTTCCTGTGCATGCCTTTGGGTGCCCTGCGCTTGTCCCACAACAACACCATGTCTCCTTCCATAAATTTCTGGGGCCTACTCTTTTTATCAAACAGATTCTTCACACACATCTGATGACGCGTGATATGATCGACCATTTTCTCCCTTTCTTCTTCCAATTTTCTCAGGTACATGATCCTTTTCTCCAAACTGTCTTCATATATGCCATCTTCTACTACTGTCTTCATCTTGCAAGCTACTAATTCCAATGGCAATGGAAAACTGGCTGCTACTTTGTAGATGAGTTCAAAAGGAGATACACCAATGGCTCTTTTGGGTGTCACTCTATCCGCCTAGAGGGCTTCGTGGATCTTTTTATGCCAATTTCTCTAGTTTTCTGCCACGATCTTTTTCATGATGTTCACTAAATTTTTGTTGCTAGATTCTGCTTAACCATTCCCTTGAGGGAAATAATCAGAAGAGTGGCTGATCATGATGCCATACTCAAAACAAAATTTAGTAATCTCTTGGGAGGAAAAGTATGTGGCATTATCCATAACCAACTTAATAGGTACACCAAATCTTACCAGAATGTTTTCTTTGATGAACTCACATACTATCTCTAAAGTAGTTCTTTTGGTCACCTTGGCTTCCACCCATTTCATGAAATAGTCAGTTGCAGTAATTATATAACTATGATCTGCACTGGATGTAGGGCTTATAGGGCCAATAAAATTGAGTCCCCACTGTTGGAATGGTCCTTCAATTATCACAGGTCTGAGGGGTAATGCTGCTAACTGTGGCTTCCCGGTAAACATCTTACATTTTTTGCATCTTGACACCCACTGGTATGCATCTTTAAACATTCCCGGCCAATAATAACATTGTCTCAAAAATTTTGAACATGGTGACTGATGAGGAGAAATTTCCTCCACAAGCTTCATCATGAAAAACTTTTAATAGTTTCTCTTATTGTTGTTTATCGACACATCGGAGGAATGTTCCATCTATAGATCTCTTGCATAGTCTATCTTCCTAGATTACATATTTAGAAGCCTTCAGTTTTAGGTCTTGCCTTTGCTTTGAAGTTAATCCTTTAGGACATTCACCATAGGTTAAGAAATACACAATGTTCTCAAACCATGGGTCTTGCATACTTACCGCCAAAACCAGCTGTGTAGCTCTTGGGTCTTCGTCTGCTTGATTTTATCCCATTGCTTTGCATAAAGAGTTCCCTCTCACCAACTTGGTAGGCTTGATTTCTATGTCGTATTCTTGGGTTTTGGCTACCCACGCTCCTCAGTTGTTACATCCCACATCTTTTTGAGTTAGAATACTCTTCAATATAGCCTCAGGTACATATACCAAGGAGTGGGAATGTAGGATATAAAATCTAAAATTTTTAAGAGCTTTTACCACTGCAAAAGCATGCTTTTTAGTCTGAGAATATCTCAACTCATGGTTCTTTAGAGGTGTACTCATAAAAGATATGGGGGCTTGAATTCCCTCCTTGTTCTCTTGTATTAGAATAGCTGATAGAGTGTGTTCAAAAGAATAAAAATAGATTATAAAATCTTTCTTATAATCTGGATGACATAATACTGGGGCATTAGCTATGGCGTCCTTGATTCTTCTGAAAGCTTTTTTACCTAGGTCATTCCATTTGAAATTCACATTCCCCTTCATCATATCAATAATGTGTTTAGTAATTTCAGAGAAATCAGGGACAAATCTCCTGAGGAAGTTGACTTGACCAAAAAAAGACTTCACTCCTATTTTATTTACCGGTAAACACAGTTGCTGAATAGCTCTCACTCTTTTGGGATCAATCCTTATACCTTCCTAGGAGAATATATTACCCAATAGTTTCCCTTTAGTTATGAAAAACACTAATTTCTTGAGATTCAATGAAATCCCATCCTCTTGGCACCTTTGCAATACTCTTCTTAGATCATTTATATGATCTACTCTCCTTTTAGAGAACACGGTAAGATCATCTAAATACATACCAATGATTTTTTTCTTCATATCATTAAAAGAAAGATCCATACCTCTCTAAAAAGTGGCTCTAGCATTGATCAATCCAAACGGCATCCTATGATATACAAAGGTCCCCCACGGGGTGGTGAAAGCCATTTTATGCTAATATGCCTCCGCAACTTCTATCTGATTATACCCTGAGAAGTTGTCTAACATAGACATCATTTTGGCTGCTACTACAATTTTCAAAAGATGATCCATGTTGGGGAGGGCATAATTTTCCTTCAAAGAAGATTGATTTAGATTTTTGAAGTCAACACAGATCCTTATTTCTCCGTTCTTCTTCCTCACAGGCACTATATTCGCAACCCAAGTAGAGTGATGGATGGGATATATGATCTTGGCTTTGAGAATTTTATCAACTTCTCTGAATATGGCATCAGCAACTTTGGGGTTGTAGTTTCTCTATTTCTTT
This sequence comes from Thuja plicata, assembly GCA_018584345.1. Lineage (NCBI taxonomy): Eukaryota > Viridiplantae > Streptophyta > Pinopsida > Cupressales > Cupressaceae > Thuja > Thuja plicata. Next base: position 3,293,762 of record MU227558.1, on the reverse strand, counting down.
CTAAAAGGAGTAGCTTCAGGTTTCAAGGGAATCTAGTGTTTGAATTTCTCGTTCATAAAAATATTCAAATCTTTCTAGCTCCAGGCGAAAACATTTGAGTATTCTAGAAAAATCTTCTTCGCCTCATTCCTTTCTTCTTCTGTACAACACTTCCCAATATTGATCATTTTGGGGTCTTTTTCAGTTCCAATATTCATTCCTTCATTTTCACCAGTGGTAGGCCCTCATTCAATTCTTTTATTTTTCACAAACATGTCATGTCTGTTGAAGAGTTTTTCAAGAGTGACTAGATGGGGCGGAATGATATTACCTTGTAATTGAATAACATCTGACCTATCTTTCTTTGGCTCACTTTGGTGGCTTCCTTTATGGTTGCCATGAATATCTTTGTGGAAGTCACCACCACTCTCTAGAAAGAGGAGATTTTTTTCATCTTCAAAAACTTGCCAATCTTCTATGTTATTGGGCACAGATGGTCGATATATAACTTCCACTTAGTATTTTTGATCTTTGAATTCTGGGTGGGGAACTAGTAATAAAGCTAAGACAGCTAAAGAATCAGCTTTGGAATTCAACTCTCTTGGCATAGATTTGATAAAGAAAGCATCCAATGCTTCTATTTCATCCCATACTCTGTTTCTATAGTTCTTCAACCTGTGGTTCTTTACAGAGTACTGATTCTTGACTTGTCATACAATTAGCTCAGCATCACCACAAGCTCTCATAATTTTCACACCTCTTTCTTTTGCGGAGGTAATCCCTAACAGAAGGGATTCATATTTAGCAGTGTTGTTGGTGTTTTTGAACTCTAATTTGTAAGCCAACGGATCACATACTCGATTGGGTGATATCAAAACCACACCTACACCAGATCCTGATGATGCATAACTACCATCAAATTCAAGAGTCCATATCTGTGATGGTGTTTCTTCAGAGAAAAATTGCTTTTCCTCTTCGGTGATTTTTGTTTCTTTCTCAGGTTCGTCAGTGAAAAACATATAATTTCCAAACTCCAATTCTTGATACAAGATTTGAGCCTTAGGATCATTAGATTTCAACACTATAAACTTAGCCTTTTCCTCAGGGACTAGTTTAATCTTTTTTTTTACCTACTGGGATCAGGGCTTGAGACCAATCAAGCTTTATCTCCCTTCCAAGGTATTTGTAAAAACTCCTGCTTAACAACAAATTGTAGCTAGCAGGTATATCAGCAACGAGGATGGTTAACAACATCTTCTTCTCGGGATGTGTTGCTAAGGCCACTTGAGCATCCTTAATCTAGCCAACCAGGGGTACTTGCTTGGAATCCATGGAGTAACATCTACCACGGGCTTTGGTGAGGGTAAGTCCCAAGGCTTTGGCCATGGTAGATGGCATTACATTGTCTGATGCCTCGAAGTCTATTATACAATTGCTTAATCTACAACTGTTAATATATAAAGACACATAGAATGGATCAGGATTTTGGCCTGGGAAGGTGGCTAAAATATATGATTCCCTCTATTCAATTGGGTCTACAAATAAGGACTCATCTTCTATGGTAGTCATGACATTTTGATTTAACTCTTGGTTCCCACCTTTACAATAATCTACTAGCTTTTGCAACTCAACAAGATTAGCCTTAAGATATTCTATGGGAGAAATATGAATTCTAGAATCTCTAAAGAATTGAATAATGTCAAAAGAGTTTTGTTCTTTACCTAGTTGAGGGATCCTCATACCTTGATTAGGCTCCATTAAATTGGAAGTAGCTGCCTCATTGATTTTAGGTAGTGACAAACTATGGCCTTTATCTTTCTGACTCTGAGTTAGGACCACATAAGAGGTCCCATCTATGGTGGCATAACATGTCGCTTCTTTCTCTAAATCTGATTCATACTCTAAATATAAGTTTTCAGAGTCACCATGTGAGTATGAATCTGGTTTTGCTCCAGATGCTCCAGCATTCCACTCGTCGGTCTGATACATTTGCCAAGAATAGGCTACATTGGGATAACTTTCTCCATCATGATCTATGGTTAAGTGGAAGGAACACATATTCCCTCTTTCAAGAGGTGCCTCTATAGCTAGCCTCTATAGTAAAGTAGTTAACTATAATGTTTTTCCTTCTGCATTCCTCCCATCGTTATATCTCCCAGGGTGCTCTTGAAAGTTTCACTGGTAGGGATTATTGAATCTGGGAAGTTGTCTGTTGAAGGTACTGAATTCATTAGACAATTTTTGGAGCATCTCATCAGACGACGTAGTATTGCTACCGCTGGCTCTAGACTGTATCTCCCTTTTCCATTTCCTAGATGAAATCATGTGGTCTTCAAGTTCTAAAGTAGTTCTCTATGTTGCATCCAAATTTGCAAGGTTCATTCTCCTTAGATCATAATTGATGTCTAGTGGCATAGTACTTATGAAGAAATTTTTCAAATTTCCCGCCATAGGCTTGTCAGCCACTGGGATACGATTTACTAGTTTATTAAATTTAGCTACAAAATCTCTCATGTTGATCGATGACTCTTTCTTGATAGAAGTCAATTGAGTCAATAGGGCATGTTCATCTTCAGCGGTCTTAAACCTTCTTTCAAAGGTGGCTCTCATAGTAGCCCAATTGGTAATAGAAGAATTATGTAAATGATGAAACCAATCAGCGACACCTTCGACAAGAGTCTCAATGAATAGTCTGATGACCACATCTTCTTCTCAGACAGCTAGAATGTTAACTGAAGCAAAGAATGCAACAATATGCTCATCCATAGATACCTTCCCATCTCCAAATAATTTGGGAAAGTTCTTTCTAGAGCCTGTAGGGAGAGGGTTATATGTAGCTAGTTGCAGAGGTTCGACTATAGCGGCCCAAGGGAGCACCAGAGCTACTTGGGGTAAGTAGGGTGTTAGGTTGACGACGGGAGGGGAAACTACTCTATGAAATGTCAACACTTGGCAAGTGGTGGATAACTGGGTGGTTTTTTTAGGAGGTGAAGAAGGTCTTCTTTGGCTCCTTGTGGCTTTGTTTCCCCAACAAGGTACTTCTAGGAGAGCGAAGTTAATATCCGCAAGTCTCTCAAAGATTGGGTCTGTGCTGCCTTCTTTCCTGGTTCTTCTGAGAAATCTTTTAGGCTCCAGATTTTTGCCTAATGTTGTGGCCTAACTTCACACCCTTCCCTTCTAAGATTTCTTCTTTGTAAGATTTTCTCAAGCACTTCTACTCTAGCTTCTTCCAGTTCAAGCACTTGACTGGTGTTTCTATAATGTTCAATGCTTATCCTGTATCTCCAGATGAAAGTATTTAATGAGGAAATGATATCTTCTTGATCCTCTTGGAATCCGAGATTAGGTTGGAGCACAGGGGTTATATTGTCATGGGGAAGCACCATTTTCCCTCATTGTATGCTTCTGGTATAACGACTGTTCATCTCCCCAGCTGAGTCACCAAAAATCTGTTGGTATATAGATTGTTCTTTTGAATGTAACTCTAAAATACCCAGAATTGTGTAAGAACAATTGAATACAACAATTGGGAAATAGTTACTTGAGAACCTATTTTTTCTCTGAATTGGAAGGTACAGCTCCCTTATGTGAATAATGTTCAATGAATTTTAGTCTTTCCTAACCTAACAGGGGTATGCTCTTAACCTGAGAGCAGGAGAGGTAAACCAAGACAAATCTAGATAGAAAATAGCTTAGGCAAAGTAAATAGAATTCTAAATCTAGCCAATTCTGAGACTTTATCAGTCAAATTAATTCCCAAAGCTAGTAATGCATGGACAACTACTAAAAATGCAGATGCAAGAATGAAAATTAACAATGCAATGATATTGAGTCAATCTATATTGTAAGAACATTCTGGAAACTTAGAGTAGCAACTGATTTCCTCCTTTATTAACCGTATCAAATCTTAATATAGAATTCTGGTTCAAATACAGATTATAAATCTAACTCAAAAGAGAGGTTCAAATCCAATAGAAATATAAATGAAATGCAATGGAATAGTTAAAGAAATGGCATTCAGACATACACAATTGACTTAGCAACAATGATATTCTTCACACCAAAATTTAACCGACCCTTGTATTGAATTTTGGATTAATACATATAGAGTTTGAAATTGAATCATTAAAAAAAAAATGAGTAACCAAAATGGTTCAACTTCCCAACCATAAATGATAACCAAAGGTTTATCTGTTACAAAACTTAACCAAAAATAGAACAAGGAGAGAATATATTTATGGTTCAGTTTCCTTTCCCTTATCTATTTTGGCCCTATAGGGAATCATAGCAGTGATGACTTGGATGAGCTCTTCATGTCTATTAACATGGACATTAGTGTAATGGACAAGCCATCTAGAATGTTCTTTGGCTAGAGCCTTGATTGCTTCTTTCCGATCTTTCAGCTCTTCCATAGCCCTAAAGATACACCCACTTAATTGCTATAATTTTGGCACCTTGTCTAAATGAGTCAAAGACTGCTCTACTAACTTGTGCAGATAATCTGTGAATGACTTCTACATGTTGGGCACCCCAACTATTGCTTTGCCTTCTCTGCTGGTTTTTTATTCCACATGAAGTTCTAGAAGGAGTTTATAATCTTTACTTTTCTCCTCTTGCACCTTAACATCTGTTTTTTGTAGCCCTATCTCAGCCTAAATGATCATCTTGATTTTGAATTCTAAACTTTGGAGCCATTCGATCAAGGGCTGATCACCCTTCTGTAGGATCTTAGCTTTTAGGGCCTCTTTAGTCTTCATTTTTACTGCCACATGCAACATGACTATGCATTCTTGGCATCTCACTCTCTCTGCAGTGAGAGTCTTTAGATTCTTCTCAATGTTGCTCTTCTCTGTTTCTAGCCTTAGAACAACATTACCTAACTGCTCAATGATCACTAGGCCTTCTGACTCGAGCCTCTCGATCCACCTCTTACCAATTTTCCCATAATGTCAATCCTCTTGCAACTTAGCCAGAATGGCTTGGTTCTCAGTAGCACTGGGATCAAAAGAAGTTTGGGTACTGGGGGCACTCACAATAGGAGTTAGGAGCTATCTGATGAAATCAATTAGCTAAGCTACTTTTGCCTTGAGCTAAACTTTGGAAGCCTTGAGGTCTTCTAGCTCTTCCTCTATTATCACATTGGTGGACTTCCACCAATCCACTTTACTATCATGTCGAGCCATGCCCATATCTAATGAATACAACTGAAAGTCAGAAGCTGCCAGATCTTCGAGTTTGCCTTCTTTGGTGGGCTTGGCTACTTCCATGGTGAAGTGCCTTATCTCTAGATCATGCCCCAAGGTAGACATTGTATTTACACTCTTCTTCTTGCTTGTAGTAGCCTTGGGATAAAAAGCCCATGACAGAGTGTCCTTGCTGGGAATTGCTTCCTCCACCCTCTTCCTTTTTCACTCTAGAGTGTTTTCTATCCATGACTCTGTGCTTGTGACCTTGTTGCCAGAGACCAACTCTTTAATGAATAGCTTCCTAATGAGTGTAGGAGTAGCTTTGGGATGGGAGGTGAATGGATTCAATGAAGCAGGTGAGGAGGAGATCAATTTCACAACCTGAGCTACCTCCTGTTGCTCCCCACCTCTCCTATCAGATTTTGTAGAGGTACTAGGGCTATCCTCCCAAACTTCAACTATAACAGGGGACATTTTCTTTGGAGTTTCTTGGGTCAAAGTCCCAGCTAAAGTATCTATAGAAATGACACTAATTGGTTGTTCAAACTATGTAGCTTTAGAGAGCTCAGCTGTAGACTTAATTTGATTAGTTGGGTCAGCTTCTTCTGTGGCTCTAACATCTGGAAGAGGACCTTCCCCACAAGTTTTCTCTAAGAGAGAAGGTTTCTCAGGAGGTTCGTTTCCTCCTCCTAAAGGTTGAATTGATCCCTTTTCAATAGTAGAGATTGTTGGTGAGGAAGTGGTTGACACACCATTAGTTGCCTTGGCCAGAGTTCGCTGAGCGGGAGGCTTCCTCTCTAACCTCTTCTTGCGGCCTGCAGTCCACTCAACCCATTGAGTTGTTCTTTTGTAAATACCCTCCACCAGAGTCTGCAAGTCACTTACTGCCTGGTCCAACATAGGCTCTAAGTTGATAGAGGTGGACTTTATTTTCTCCAAGTAGGTGTCATCGTACAGATGATTACCATCATCTTCTAGCCCTTCCACCCCATCGTTGACATTGAACTTTTTGATCTATTCAATGGTTAGCTGGGCATAGAATCTTTTCCTACTCTCTAGATCATCTTTGCAGTTGGCCCAATAGTCTTCAATATCAGGTACATGGTGAATGGCCTGGCTCATCTATAAGACATCTTTGGCATAATCAACTGGGTCATACTATGGCCTTAGAACATCATATGTTACCAGAGAGAACTTCTTCAAGAATGTTTTAAGGACATTCTTTTCCTCTGATCAGGACACACAACTATAAGCTTTGATGGCCATTGGGAACTCGTAGCCTTTCTTCTTTGCCTTTGAATAGATCAGGTTCACCGAGAGTGCTTGCCTCATTACTTCAATCAGCATGATCATGTCTATAGGATATATGGGTAGTTTCAAAGGAAAGTCATCGAAACCTCTAATCTTGTGGAATAATACTAGAATTTCCATGATCTCGAGTTTCAGATTTGTGCCAAATAATGTTTTGGGCAGCTTTCCCTTGGTGCTCTTGGGTTCTTTAAACCATGACTTCATGTAATTTGTCTTTTCTAGACTGGCCTCTTTGTTAAATATTTAGAAACCACCCAGCTATAAGTCATCTAAGAGTATTTCACTTTCTTTGGGATATGGAGAGAATTCTAGACAAATTCTCTATCAATGGAGAGGACCACTGTGTTGTCTGGGAGGAGAATTTGCTTGGTGTTTGGGTTGTATCAGGCTATACATTCCCGGACCAACTCAGGAGCTTGAATGGCTACAAGAAAACTAGTAGCTTTGACTAACACACTCTCCTTAAGCTTCTCAGTGATAGGGTGTATCTACTCTACTCTCAATCTATTCTGAAATTTTTGCATGTCGAAGAACTTCAGCGAGGTGTGTGAGATTTTGTGCCATTCGGAAGTGATGCCATTCATTTTTTCAAATCCAACAAATCTAGAAGCCATGGATGTATGATTCACCTTGGAGATTCAAATTTCTCTTTGAAAAATAGAGACAAGGAGAAACTGATGTTAGCTACTTTGAATTCAGACAATTTGGTGAACAACGGTGGCTCTAGTTTGAAATCTTCAATCAATTTTATACTTTTTCAATTATTACTGTTGAATGGCTGACTTCCTGTACCACACAAATGAAAAGACTTTCACATTAATGAACAAGTCTGTTACAAAGTAAAATGGCCTTATTTGAAATAATTACTTTACTTACATGCCATTAGAAAACATTTTTTTTACCTTAGTAACCGTAATAGTAACTTTCTTGAAGCGGTGGAGAATTAATTTTCTGCTTCTCCTTTGGGCGGAAAAATCCTTCTGGAGTGCTCCCTATTTGAAAATCCACCAAAGGAGAATTCTGGCCTATAGGGGTGCCAAAATGATATATGTTGATTCCATTGGCCCTTTCATGTGCCGGATCTCTTATAAAACAAATTATCCTTCAAAAAATTTTCAACTAGATAGTTTGGTAGAAAATGTATCTCGCGAGTCAAAACCCACCAGCAGGAGCATAGGAGAAGCCATTTTCCACTTTTCTGCCTATGGAAAATTCCATGAAATCTTCTTCATTTGATCATTTCTTTTTCTTCTCATAGGTTCGATATGAGTGCTCAAAGCTTTCTTATCCCTGATTTCCTCAATTTCCATCTTTATTTATCTCTAATATTCTTAAGTCTTTCAATTGTGGAAGGTGCACCCCATACGTGATTTTCCACCATGGAGAAGCCAAAACTTGATTTCCTGCCAATGCTGCAACTTTAAGATATGAAGCAAAGTATTTCATCTGTATGTGATTTTGAAGTTAGAATCCTTTTAAAACATGGCCTTTACCAGATCAGGGACTTAACCTACCTGATAAAATATGACTTTCATACCCAAAATCCCCCTGGCTTAGGAAGTAGAAGTCAAGTTAGGGAAATCTAATAGAGGCCTTCTATCCTAAGGAGATCTCTAGACCTAGACTCCAGACTTGCATGAAACTTCCATGACTACTACTACACATAAAACATCCATTTTTGTCTTGAGATATAAACACCAAAAGTGGGGCAACAATGTGAAAATGGTAGGTAAGTTCTATTTATACCCTTAGGGTAAAAATGTGTTGCATCCTTTCCACAAACCCCAAGACAAGAAAACCCCCAAAATCTGGGCCCAAGGATTCTGTGCAGCCATGTCTTCTCATAAAAAGAAGACATGATGATAGAGAATCCCAAAGACTGGAATCTGGCTGACTCAGGAACAAACAAAACTTTGAGACCAGGTCCCAGAGACAAAACAAGACAAAATAAAAAAATAGACAACCCTTGTGGATGCAAAGTCCAGAGGGAAAAGAAAAGAAAACAAAGAAAACAAAGGAAAGAGCAAGAGCAAAAAAGGGGGACCCAACATTTTGCCTACAAAATGTAGGGATGGGTATGCAGGGCATAACAGAGAGCATATGAGAGAGAAAAGGATATGCCCCTAGGTGGTAGTACTGGTGAAGATGATCAGCTGACCCATGACGTTCCATTAAGATCACATCGACCTACCTGCATAAATACAGAGACACCACAACTTAGACCTAGACACAGTGAGCGAGGAGAGGGTAGTCACTCCATGCCTCCACCATCTAGATCCTTTAATGACACTCAGGAGGGAGATCCAGGTATGATTTATGTAATTGATTAAATTAATTTAAGTAAAATTTTTTGTTAGAAGAAGTACTAAAAGATAGATATGTTTAAATTCAACAGCTAGTGTAGCAGAGTGGAGGAGCTTTGTATCTGAAGTTTTGAAGGATACATGTATATCTTATTGACTACCAACTAGTGAGCGAGACTCCCCTATAGGAAAAAGGGATCCTGGAAGACATGTAGATATCTTCCTATGTGTACAATGAGAATTGAGACAATGTAAAGATAGAGAGGAAAATTTGATGGCCGATCTGTAGAGAGCTCAGGAGCGTAACCATGAGATGAGCATATCGAGTATTTGCACACGGATTACCATTCTAAGATCCTCAGCCTCACATCATAGATCTAAGAGAGCTGGAAGCCACTGACCCTCAGAGCATATAGATAGAGATTGATAGATATGGCGTATGTGCCACATATGTACCAAACTCAAAAGAAGTTAATTTATGAAAAAGACTATGTTTGAACCATTAGTTCTATGATTGATTACTTGTATTTTCATCAATGCATAAAAAACTTAATAGAGAGAAAAAAGAAACTATGTATGAATGCATTCTAATTCACTTGACTTATAAAATAGCTATTCTATAAGGAACACACACATACATAAAGAAAGACTTATTTAGGGATAATAATGTTTGAGATGCATAATATTAATAGGTTCCTTAAGAGGGACACCATTCATATCAGCAGTCTTATAAGCACCTAAAGTAAAATCCTCAATTACCATGAAAGGTCCAAGCCAATTAGGGCTAAACTTTCCTTTCTCACTAGGTAAAGAATTTACATTCCTTTGATTTTCATATAAGACTAAGTCACCTACCAAGAATGATTGTTCAATCACCTTGTGATTATACTATTTTTGAAGTGATTTATTATAAGTTTTACTATGTTCCAAAGCATTTATTTGTTGTTCATCTAACATTTCTAATTCCTATAGTCATTGTTCCTGGAAAGTGTCTTTGTCAATGATCCCATGAAATAAAAAATGCAAAGATGGTATTTCTAATTCCAAAGGCATAATAGCATCAGTACCATAAACAATATTATAAGGAGAAGTACCTGTGGCAGTACAGACACTAGTTCTATAAGCCCACAAAGAATAAGTAAGTTGGGTATGTCAATCTTTCGCATGCTTGTTAACTATTTTCTTTAAGATTTGTTCGATGACTTTATTTGATGCTTTTGCTTGACCATTAGATTGAGGGTAGTAAGGAGTAGAAAATATATGTTAAATATTAGATTTCTCCAAGAATTTCATAACTTCTTTGTTCTTGAAATAAGTACCATTATCTGAAACTATCGTTGAAGGAATACCAAATCTTGCTATAATATGATTAAGGATAAAATCACAAATAACATGCGCAGTAGTGGAATGGAGAGGAATAGCCTCTACCCATTTTTTAAAGTAATCTATTGCAATGAGGATGTATGTATGTCCTTGGGAAGAAGCTGGTGAGATTTTTCCAATAATGTCAAAACCCCAAATACTAAAAGTCCACAGAGCAACCTAATTATGAAGCTCACAAACCGGAGCATGAATCAAATTGCCGTGTTGCTAACACTGAGGAAACTTTTTAACAAATGTAAATGAATCTTGCTCCATTGTTTGCCAATAGTATCCCATTCTAAGAAGTTTATTAACTAGAGATTTCCCACCAAAATGCCCTCCACAAGAACAAGAATGAGCTTCTACTAAAGCTACGGGTACTTTGGTTCTGCTAAGGCATCTTAATAGAAAACCATTGTAAGAATGTTTGTAAAGTGTATCCCCTAAAATGATATAACAGGCTGCAAGCTTTCTAATATGACTGCGTGTTCCTTGTTGCTGATTCTAGAAAAGTATTATCTTTCAAAAAATGAAAGACATGTGAATACCATTCATCCAAATGAAATTTAAAAAAATCAGCAGTAACCTTATTAGAAATTGTAGGGTTTTTAAGAGTGTGTATAGTAAATTAAAAGTCCTTTTCATTTTTCTCGAGACAAACCAAAGAAGTTGTACTTTCCATGGTGTCTGCGTGTCAATTATCCTTCCTAGGTAAAGTCTAAATCGTATAAGAAGAGAATTGTGAAATAATATCTAGAGCCAGATCTCTATATTGCATCATTTTTTCATTCTTAGTTTGATAACCTCCTTTGATTTTTTCAACAATTTGTTGTGAATCCCCATAAATTTCTTAATTTTTAATATGAAGGGATGAAGTTGCTCGTAAGCTAGCTATAAGAGCTTCATATTCCGCAATCTTGTTGGTACATGGAAAAGTTAATTTAGATGACATAGGGATCAGTTTCTTTGTGGGAGGGATCAAAATGATGCACATGCCAGAACCTGTCTTACATCAAGAACCATCAAAATATAATTCCCAAACATCTTCCTGTTTAATTGCAAAAATATTCTCATCTGGGAATTCTATTGAGGTAACACTAGTATCGAAATGGGGACAAGGAGCTTCAGCTAAATAATAAGTTAAAGCTTGTCCTTTAATTGACTTTTGAAGGATGAAATTAAGATTGAATTCTATAAGAAACATCACCCACTTTGCAAGATGGCCAGAGAGATCAGTTTTTGAGAAGAGGTGTTTTAGAGGATCAAATTTAACAATCACATTGACCTCAACATTCAACAAGTAATGCTAGAGTTTTTGACAAGAATAAACTAAAGCCAAGCATTGTCTTTCCAATTGAGTATATTGTGTCTCGTATTCCTACAAGGTCCAACTAATATAGTATACTGGTCTTTCTTTTCCTTCACTACCATGTTGAGCCAAAAATGCACTCACAACATTGGATATAGAAGAAGTATATAGATAAAAGGTTTTATTGAATTGAGTAGGTTGTAAAATGGGAGGATTAGCGAGATATTCCTTAAATTGTTCAAATGATTGTTTACATTCCTGGTTCAAAGAAAAAATGCAATCTTTTCTGAGTAAGGAAGTAAAAGGGATGGTTCTATTGGCTAGGTTAGAAACAAAGTGATGAATATATTGTATTTTACCTTGTAAGCTATGTAATTGAGAAATTTTCTTAGGAGGAGGTTCGGTATCTACCTCTATGCCTCACTTAGAGATTATGAATCCTATTAATTTTGTGGAATCAACTCCAAAAGCACATTTCTTAGAATTTAGTCTCATGTTATAACTCCTAATTCTTTCAAATATTTTCCTTAAAATAAACACATGATCCTCCCTTTGTATGGATTTTTCCAAGATATCATCCACATAATCTTCCAAAATCCTATGAATGTAATCATGAAAAATCAAAGTCATAGCATGTTGATAAGTTGCTCCTGCATTTCTTAATTCAAAAGGCATCATGATCCAATAGAATATCCCCCATGGTGTTATAAATGCAATTTTAAGTTGATCCTCAATAGGAATAAAGATATGATTATAACCCAAAAATCCATCCATAAAAGACAATGAAGAGTGGCCCTCTGTTGAATCCACAATCATGTCAATATTAGGTAGTGGGAAATCATCTTTTAAGCACACTTTATTTAAATCTCAAAAAAATTTGCACATTCCTATCTTCTTCTCTCCTTTAGAAACAACCACAATATTAGAAATCCATTTAGAGTAATCAATGGAGCGGATGAATCCAACACCTAATACTTTTTCAATTTTATCTTTAACTAATAAAGCAATGTCGAGATTCATCTTGTGAATCTTTTGTTTCACAGGTTTAGCATTAGGTTTTAGAACAATATTGTGAGTAAAAATCTTAGGATCTATACCTGGCATATTCGAATATGTCCAAGCAAAGATATCTTTGTATTTGCATAAGAGGGAAACCAATTGATCATTTTCATCTTGACTCAAACATTTTCCCATCTTGATTGTTTTCAGAATCATTCTCATCCACTTGAACTTCAATGGTCTCAGTTATTAATAAATTACTTTGCATGGGAGGATCCATTAGCAAAGGAGAAATATCGTGTTCATCATGATCTCCAAAATAGGCTTTACTATTTAGACAATAGGGCTTTCTTCTTTTATGATGAAATGTTGGTAGATCTTGATAATCCCCTAGAAAATCAGTGAGGGTTTCATCCTTAGGGAAGATATCCAAACTAGGTTTTTGATCCATGACAAGGAGAAGCAGATTAACCAATTTCAAATGTCCACCATGGATATGATTGACATTGAGAGGAAAAGCCGAGGGTTTTCTATAAGGATTGAATCCTATTCCATCAGTAAAATCACAACCATCATTGTTCAAGGGCACATGTATACTTTATTCATATTTACCACAACCTTTTCCATTAAATCCTGATTTCTTGAGTAAATGATAGCTAGAACCATATCTGTCAACCATATCTGATTGAGTCAAAGGAGAAGCATATGTCACAATGTCATAGCAATCGGGTTTTATTGTCTCAATTGTTTCATTAAGGGAAGAAACAACAATGTTACTATTTAATTCCTCTGATAATGGAGAAGGAAGGAAAACTTGTTTTTCAAAGTCATTTTTTTCTTTCATAAATTCTAAATCTGAGACATTCTATTCTCCTATAAAAGAAGGATTAAAATCCAATGTTCCCCAATCATCTTCCATCAGAGAGGAAGGTGGAGTTTTAGCTTGTTTGACTTCAAGTTTCTTACTTGGTTGGACAGGCTCAGAAACCTTAGCATATTTTGTATTTAGGCAAGGATTTGGTGCATCATACGCACGTAAAATGTACATCAAATTGTTGTAAATGAACCTAACCTTACGATGAAGAGTAGAAGGAACCACATGCATAGTATGTAACCAAGCTCTTCCTAATAAAAGGTTATAATTGAGTGGTCCTGGCATAACATGGATAGATGTGTAGAGGAGAACAGGACAAAATTTAATAGGCAGCGTAATAATACCTAGAGTTTTCTTTGTGATGTTATCAAATCCACAAATAGGAATATTATTTGGTTGAATGGTTGTAAGATCAGTCTTAATTACCCTAAGCATATCCATGCTACAAACATTAAGCCTAGATCCATTGTCAATTAATGTTCTTCAAATGATACTTTGATTTATAGAGACGACAACCATAAGAGCATCATATTGATTATGCACCTGTCATGCCCAAATTTAACGTCTAAAAAATGCAACAACCTTTTTGGATAGAAATAAAATGAGTGTTGGTTATAGTTGTGAGGTTTCCAAGTTCACTATCCATTTACAAATTTTACAAAGTTAGTGGTAAGAGTTGTTACTAGGATCAAGGAGAATCATGATCACATGTCAACATCCCTCAACCCATTTGTTAGTAACCTAAGTTAAATTGCTAAAATTCACAAGGTACGTTCTTTACCCTAATTGCATCTTGAGAAAAGAATATAAACTAATAAATGGTTAACCAACTCGTTAGTCAAATCACCCATTTGGACAGGAGTTTTTTAAGTCCTATAAATTAACATTAAAAGGGGTTGATAAAAAAAAACCTAATTTATGTTTTACTAGAGTTTGCAGATGGTTAAATATTTGATTAAAATGATCAATAGTGTTATCTCTCTCTTTTTAATGTAGAGTATTAAAGTTCAAAATTCACAGATTAAATCTATAATTTAAATTCTAATATCTACTATTCCATTAATACAATAACAAATTTAATCCAATAGTTCAACTATGTAATTACTATATCGTAGTATCATTAATATAGAATACGTTATTTAATTCATGTTTCATTAAATGTTTTAGATTTAATTTAACAAAAATATATGATTAGAATCATTTTATTTGAAATCATTGTTATTTATTTCTTAATTAAAACTCTTTACAAACTGTCACTAATTAAAATCCTAACATTAATCACTTAAAAAAATCATCTATAAGTATTATCAATCATTTAAATACATTTTCACGTGTTTTGTAAAATTTCTAATTTAATTTCAATCGATGAGTTCCTAATCATATTCATTTAAAGTTTAATAAGTTAATCATTGAAGTCACTTTTAAAGGTGTATGGTTAAATTAGTTTACTTAATTAATACTCAAGAAATCTCCATAAACTAAGTTTAATATTGAGTCATCAATCTTTGATTTAATAATTCAATTAACCCTTATTTTTTAACACCTATCTTTTTAATATAGTAATCACTTAATTATTATTAGAATGTTCCTCAATAATTAAATTTAACTATTTATATTATAATGCCCCACATTTAATTTAATTTTTTTTTTAAAGTTTAAAACAATGAGTTGATAAAATAGTTAAAGATATTTTATTGTGCACCAAAAAATAATTAACATCTTGAAATTTGTTTTAATGGAAGAATTTAATT
Source organism: Thuja plicata (assembly GCA_018584345.1). Classification (NCBI taxonomy): domain Eukaryota; kingdom Viridiplantae; phylum Streptophyta; class Pinopsida; order Cupressales; family Cupressaceae; genus Thuja; species Thuja plicata. The sequence goes on along the minus strand of MU227558.1, from coordinate 3,278,688 downwards.
AATATCATACCATTTAATATTCCTTAATAATTGCAAGTAATAAAAGTTACAAGAATGTATAACTCTTTACCTAATTTCTAATAAAATTTTACTCTAAGATTATCTCGCCATTAAACATTTAACAAAAAGCATCTATATGCAAAATTAATGGCTAAATTTATTTTCTTTAAATGTTTTATTAAATACTTTGTTTTAGTTCTATTTTATAAGTTCCTATTTTTTCTACACTTAAAAATCTAATAAATTACTCTTAAAAAGACTAGTTTGAATATCTATATCCAATTAAATTAGAAACTCACAAATATTAACTTAATAATAATCCTATGAAATAATACAACCAGAAAAGTCATACATTAAGAAAAATCGCTTCTTAAAAGAAAATAAAATAAAATAAAAGACATTAAATTCATTAAATAATGCAAGTTACTACTTTTCATTTAAATCAACAAATAAAATTCATTCACTAAATTCTCAATAAAAGTCTCAAATTAAAAGAAACAAAAAACTATGATTATTAATTAAGCCCAAGTGGTGAAATTAAGAAAATGAATTAATATTAATTGGGACCAAATAAAATTCACTCCTACAAGTATTTTTTAAACTTCCCACTTAAAACAATGTTTTAAAACAAAGAATAAAAGTCAACCCATTTTGCACAACCCTAACCCTAATTTGAAATTAGGGTTAAGGGGCAAAACTAGAACCCTAAAATAAAACTTTCATTTTACTCTCCCTCTTTCTTATTTTTCTCTTCTAAACCCTAGTTCTTGTTTTCTCATTTTTGTGTTTATTTCTTCATGATGTATGTTGCAGGTATGAAGAATGGTGGAGCAAACATGGAGATGAAAAATATATCTTTATATCTAAATGTATATACATTATTATGGATATACATTTATATATAAAATATATTATTGTGATAAGAATATCTACTGATTCCCTACATTTTTATTGTAGGTTTAAATGTGCTATTATGGGGGCTATGAAACTGTGTATTTATTGTTACACATTTTCACTGTCTTTTTGAAAAAGGTTTTCAAATGTTTGTAGTTGTGCACAGGGGTCTCCTATTGTGGGGGTTATCCATGTTTTATTTTTATTTTTTTATGCAAGTGTGGGGGACGAGGCT
>MU227558.1:3219575-3272391 GCA_018584345.1 Thuja plicata | reverse complement strand
TTCCAATTAAAATAATTACCCAAAAGATGCTACCCCACACAACATGTGGAAAGCTCCACTAAGAAAATAAATAAATCAAGAAAATTATTCACAGAATAATACAATTGAAATTGAACACATAAGAGGGAGTATCCACCAAGGATTATGAGGGAAACACTACTTAGCGACCTCCAAGAACACACCAAAGAAATGTACAAAACCTACGCATCACTATACTTTCGCTAACTACAATAATATAAGGGCCAATACTAATTTCCTTTATCTTCCACATGCATACAATACTCTCCCCTAGGCAGGATATAACCATCCCAAACCCTATGCCAAAGGATCATTACAAGGTTACGACATAAATCACTAACTCTCAAAGGGGGGGTGCTCATCGTTGCCAACATTTGAATATGGGCTCTGTTAGGTACATGGATCAGATGAGATATCCCTAAAACTCAGGACGAGGGTTGAAGTTTATTCGGGAGGGTGTCCCTGATCCCTTCCAAATCCTTTGTTTGCATCCCACATGTCACAAGGACACATGGTCATTCCTGTTTACTTTCTGCATGTTAATAGCGTAACTAAGGGTTTCCTACCCAACCATATTTATACTCCTAGGTGAAGCATAATATTTTGCAAGGTTCCTAGTGTTGAACCTCGCTCTCATACCAAGATGTCATGCACAAATTTAACATCTAAAAAAGGCAACAACTTTTTTTTTGAATAGCAATAAATGAGTGTTGGTTATAGTTGTGAGGTTTCCAATATCACTATCCAGTTACAAAGTTTACACAGTTAGTGGTAAGAGTTATTATTAGGGTCAAGGGGAATCATGATCACATGTCAACATCCCTCAACCCATTTGTTAGTAACCTAAGTCAAATTGCTAAAATTCACAAGGTAGGTTCTTTGCCCTAATTGCATCCTGAGAAAAGAATATAAACTAATAAATGGTTAACCAACTCAATAGTCTAATCACCCATTGGGATTGGAGTTTTATAAGTCCTATAAATTAACATTGAAAGGGGTTGATTAAAAAAAACCTAATTTTGATTTTACTAGAGTTTGCAGATGGTGAAATATTTGATTAAAATGATCAATAGTGTTATCTCTCTCTTTTCAATGTAGAGTATTAAAATTCAAAGTTCGTAGATTAAATCTATAATTTAAAATTCTAATATCTACTATTCCATTAATACAATAATGAATTTAATCCAATAGTTCACATATGTAATTACTATATCCTAGTATCATTAATATAGAATACGTTATTTAATTCATGTTTATTTGAATGTTTTAAATTTTATTTAACAAAAATATATGATTAGAATAGTTTTATTTGAACTCATTTTTATTTCTTTGTTAACTAAAACTCTTTACAAATAGCCACTAATCAAAATCCTAACATTAATCACTTAAAAAAGATCATCTATAAGTATTATCAATCATTTAAATACATTTTCACGTGTTTTATAAAATTTCTAATTTAATTTCAATCCATGAGTTCTTAATCATATTCATTTAAAATTTAATAAGTTAATCATTGAAGTCACTTTTAAAGGTGTATGGTTAAATTAGTTTACTTAATTGATACTCAAGAAATCCCCATAAACTAAGTTTAATATCGAGTCATCAATCATTGATTAATAATTCAATTAACCCTTATTTTCTAACACCTATCTTTTTAATATAATGACCACTTAATTATTATTAGAATGTTCCTCAATAATTAAATTTAACTATTTAGATTATAATGCCCTACATTTAATATCTTTTTTTCTTTTTCTTTTATTAAATTTTAAAACAATAAGTTGATAAAATAGTTCAAGTTATTTTATTGTGTAAAAAAAAAAAATTAACATCCTAAAACTTGTTTTAATAGAAGAATTTAATTAATATCATACCATTTAATATGCCTTAATAATTGCAACTAATAAAAGTTACAAAAATGTATAACTCTTTACCTAATTTCTAATAAAATTTCACTCTAAGATTATCTCACCATTAAACATTTAACAAAAAGCATCTATATGAAAAATTAATGGCTAAATATATTTTCTTTAAATGTTTTATTAAATACTTATTTTTAGTTCTATTTTATAAGTTCTTAATTTTTATACACTTAAAAATCTAATAAATTAATCATTAAATTACTCTTAAAAAGACTAGTTTGAATATCTATATCCAATTAAAATAGCAACTCACACATATTAACTTAATAATAATCCTATGAAATAATACAACCAGAAAAGCCATACATTAAGAAAAATCGCTTCTTAAAATAAAAATAAAATAAAATAAAAGACATTAAATTCATTAAATAATGCAAGTTACTACTTTTCTTTTAAATCAACAAATAAATTTCATTCACTAAATTCTCAATAAAAGTCTCAAATTAAAAGAAACAATAAAGTATAATTATTAATTAAGTCCAAGTGGTGAAATTAAGAAGATGATTTAATATTAATTGGGACCAAATAAAATTCTCTCCTAAAAGTAATTTTTAAACTTCCCACTTAAAACAATGTTTTAAAACAAATAATAAAAGTCAACCCATTTTGCAAAACCCTAACCCTAATTCAAAATTAGGATTAAGGGGTAAAACTAGAACCCTAAAATAAAACTTTCATTTTACTCTTCCTCTTTCTTATTTTTCTCTTCTAAACCCTAGTTCTTGTTTTCTCCTTTTTGTGTTTATTTCTTCTTGATGTATGTTGAAGGTATGAAGAATGGTGGAGCAAACATAGAGATGCAAAATATATCTTTATATCTAAATGTACATACATTATTATGTATATACATTTGTATATAAAATATATTATTGTGATAAGAATATCAAATGAAACCCTACATTTTTTTTTGCTGGTTTAAATGTGTTATTATGGGGCCTGCGAAACTGTGTATTAATTGTTACATATTTTCACTGTCTTTTTGTAAAAGGTTTTCGAACGTTTGCAGTTGTGCACAATGGTTTGCTGTTGTGGGGGTTACCAATGTTTTATTTTTATTTATTTATGCAAGTGTGGGGGACATGGTTGTTTTGGCAAGTCGTGACCGCCCCACCCATGGTCCACGGTTTACAGTCGTGGCTGTGGAGTGGAGGCCATGGCCGCCACGGGGGCAAAAATAGCTCCCGCCACCACTCCCCTACCAAACCGTGCACAGCTATGTAAAATAGCCCGCAATAAATTTGTTTATATATATATATATATATATAAGTTTTAGCACCATTAAAAATTGTTTATATATATTTATATTATTGTTTTTATTTTTTATTTTTGAAAATAGTAAAAGAGCACTAAAAAAATAAACACACACATATATATACATGTGCAAATAGTTCTCTGCATTAAAATGATAGAAATTCATATATGTGAATAAATCCAAACATAAATTTATAGATGTGAATAAATACAAATAGATACCTAGTTTAAACATGTGAGATTACATTTACTAAAAAAATAAGAAATCTAAAATAAGAACAAATATGCATGTAGATATATATAAAAGAATGATTTACATATATCTAAATGAATCTTTATTTAACAGTTCCTACCAATACTATATTTTTTTTAAAAAAAAAGTAATATCGAAAGGTTACACATCTTCTTATAAGAAAATTTTAAAGGAAGCATACACAAATGCACATAAAAATTTTCTTTCAAATATGCTCATACATATGAATGAGATAATACATCAAATAATTTCTTTGCAAATTTTTTTTTCCTTTCAAAATATATATTAAATGCAATGTTTAATGAAAAATTTCCTATCTAAACTTTCTCTTACATAAAAAAAGTAGATTTCCAATTACACTCACAGAACCTCTTAAATCCACTCTTCATAAATTTACAAGGCTTTCTCTTTCTTAAATGAAGATTCTCAATAATAATACAAAAATATTTTTACTACTATACATAGACATTTCAATGCTTTCCTTTTTCTCAAAACAAGATTTTAAAACATTAGCCTCATAGGATTTTTTATGGGCAAATAAAAGAATGTGCAATTCTCATTTTCTTTCAAGCTTTACTCTTCTTCCTTCAAGGAACCAAATGCATCCAATAATCTGCAAAAGAAACTTTGAAAAGACCATAGGATGCTCACTTCTCAGCCTAGGTCTCTAAGAGGCCACCCCTGAGCTTTCGGAACCAAACAAAGGTAGGAAACACACATGCAAGAAATAACAAGGATTGGAAAATAACAATACACAAAAATCTCCCAACCATGGCTATCACAATGGGTCACAAATTGACCCAACAATGGGGTGAAGTGGACCAAGTACGCAAGGGGACAAAGCCATCCAAATCAAGAAACAAAATAGCCTTCACAAGGCATCAACGACTACATCTTCTCATCTCCTTCCAAGTGCACAACAACTCCCTTATGCCCCCAAGGCTTCAAGCCGTAAAAAAAAAACTCCCTTATGACCCCCAATATAAAAAGGTGGATTGACTTCATGGAGACCATACTCCATATTTTCTCCCTCTCCTCCTTGAGGATAGACTCTACACCCATGAGCTTTCACTATACCTTCACCCCCAAGGCTACTCTTCCCTCCCAAGGGTGATTGGACCTTGAGACTCCCATTCAGAAATGTATTCAACATAACAAAAAATAAAATCACAATACAAGAAAGAAACAAAACTCAAGATGTCCATCACAATACATATACTAACATGAAAGGATTGCTTACAACAATTAATTTGAAAAACAAACATAATCCTACTACCAGTATGAAAAAAAAAGTGAATACAACAAGCACTAAATGTTAGTTCCACCAACCTAGATCCAAGCTTAAGGAAGAAATTTTGATGAAGAGCTCCCTCCTTCCTAAGTATCCTTCTCCAAGATTTTCCAAAATTGGCAATGTCTCTAAGATAGAGAGTGGGTGTTCAAACTCTCCAACATGGAGAGTCACCACTAAAAAGGCCACTAGAAACTCATGGGGAAATGGAAAGCCTCCCATTGGTTTATCTTCCCTAAGTCTCTTACAACTTTCTAAAATTGGATCCAAAACTAGAATCTCAAAAAGGTGAGTGAGGTCTTTTCATCAAAATGAAAGAGTGGACTATCCAAGATCAAGCCTCCCAAGAGTTTATTCTTGTTCAACTATGGAAACCAACTTTTGGAAGGGTCTCTTAGTCAACCAAAGGTTATTCTAGGGTTAAAAATGACCCTTACCCATGGGAATAACAAGTGGGCTACCTAAAAATGACCCTAACACACCCCTAGGTACTTTTTTAACCCCCCAAAAGTCCACTAAAATTTTACTCATGAAATTACATTGAAGTGACCTCACCTCCAGCTCTCTAATCAAAGAAAAATACATGGGGATCTACTTGGAACTATCCTAGGTAGATGGACACCCAATCCCCTTGTGGAGATGTCATGGTCTTAAGTACATTCACAAGTGTCAAGTGACACACACAAACATTCACACATCACTAGACCAATGTCATATCCACTTAGGCATAAACACAAGAAAATAAAATATGAAAATAACATTTAAGAACTAAATTCTAACAATCAAACATTTACGTTCAAAAATTAAATCACAATACAATGAGGTCTTGTCTCTCATTAGATGCAACCTTGGTTTAAACTAAGTTCACATATACCTATGTTCAGCTCCCCAATTTTAATATCATGGTCTTATTCCCTGCACACTAAATCTGAATATTAGTAGTCCAAGAAAATATAATATACATAATAATGAAATATACATTATCCAAAACCTTTACGAAACATATACAAACTCAATTTAACTCCTAAGATCATACACATTTATAAAATCATTTAAGCATTTAACTTTCATTTTACAATAAAAATTATATTGCATCATAACTGAATCAAATCACAATTTTTTAATAAATAACCTAAGCATATATAATCCACTACATATTCGTTAAATCTAAATAACTATAAATGAAAAATAATAATAATTATATCATAAAACTAATCATCATGAGCATCATAAGATACTTTGCATCTATATTCTAAATGATCAAATCCATTCTGATCAAATAAAGTATAAATTCATTATGTATCATACTAAATTCACATAAAGGTCTTTCACCAGATTTAAACAACATCAAAAAATCATCTCAAATAGTCCTATCTTAATAGTATTTCACAATGCATCCCAAGTATAAGGCAATTCACCTAACTCAAGTAGACATAGATCGACCTGAGGTACAATCTCACAAGGGTGCTACCTGGTCATACTACAATAATAACTCAATCTACACCTCTTAGAATTTAAATCATTAAAGGGAAATGAGGGAGGCTCTACAACACCTCAACAATAGGTAAATCATCATCAGAAAACACAATAGGAGGTACAGAAGACATAGTTTGCATGCACTCCAAAAATGAATTCATATTCTCTTGGTTAGGAGACAGAGCTAGTAGAGTTGACAAAGATTTTTGCAATGCCTCATGATATGTAGGAGAGGTTTGAAGTAATTCCCATAAAGATATCTTAGCTAGAGTAGCGTGTAATTGTTCAACTAAATCATATTCCTTAAAGGAAGAAGGTAATCAAGGTTCTTGAGGAAGCACATGTTGAGGAAGAGGTAAGGTAGCTAGGACAGTAGGTTGAGGATTATTTCGTGTGTGATAAGCATGCAAAATAGAATCTGTGTTATCAAAGAAATCCAAAGGATCTCTAGGTTTACCCTTAATAATTATCAGAGGATATCATTTTACCATCATTAAAGGTTTAGGTAATATTATTTTAGGTGTCTCAATGTTGCAAATAGAGGAATATGAAGGTAACAATGCATACACTCTATGAAGCTCAATTGGAGAGGTTGTGGAGGAGGATGAAATAGGAATGGGATCCATGGAGATCTTATTCAAACCATTTTCATTCTCACTTCTATGTACCTCCTTAAGGGATCTATCCTTTTGCACAATAAAATCCTGATCAAATTATTTAAAACAAAAATCATACATGTTGAACACAAGGTAACACTATAAGCATGAATAATGTAAATTATTTTTTTAAAAGTAATTTTATGATTTTTATTTTTGAAATATAAATGCAAGAAAAAGAAATCTACTTCTATGTTCATGCAAGATGTAATTATGAAATGTAAATCTAACACCAAGGAAAAAGAAAGTGTTGTCTATCGTGGGTTCACCAAAATGCAATACATAAATTTGGTGGGTATCTCCTATATAAGATTTGTATAATGAGAATTGCATATGAAGGAAACCCTAAGCCAAATTCAGATTTTTACATTTAAATGTCATGATAAGGAATGTAAATCTAAGAAGTATTTTCAAGGATTAGAGGAGTAAGGTACCTATCTCACATCATAAAATATCTAGAAAAACTCATTTTCTATTGCCTGTGTTGAGTTTCTAGAAAATTTGAAGCCTGATCCGGAGCAAAAGTACAGGGATGGACAAAACCCAAAAATATTTTTCTGATCCGACACCGTCATGAGAAAAATATCAACCTTGACCCAATAATCTCACCCCTAACCCAATAATCTTGACCTTGACCTGCACAACTGTAATGAAAAATCTATTTTCAGAAAAAGGTATCCAAATTTGTCTTCAGATCTGTTGTTCTGCACCTGTAACTCCTGAAATAGCACCTACAAATATTTGAAAAAGAGGGGTTTTGGGGTGGCTATATAGGGTTTTTCCTTAGTAAAACCCTCATTTTGGTGGTCTCCACCTCCATGAATAGATGAATATAGAATGTATGTGTGTATTTCTTTTTGGAAAGAGTCTTTGAATATGTAATGTCAAGATCTAAGCCTCTAGATTAAAAACTCTAACATGAAATAGTAATGAGAAAGTAATGCATAGATTTTAATATGATAAATAAAGAATACCAAGTCCCCAAGGCTAAAGTATTCCTACCAAATAACAATCCATAATTGCTACCCCATGATAATGTCCTTTTAATGCTTGAATAATTAGAATGGTAGATCTAGGAAGAAGGAGGGAAAGAAGAGCACTTTCTTTCTTCAAAGAAGATCTACAATAGCTTGTCCACAAAATTCTTGAAGGTATTAATGCATCATCACAATTTATCCTTCTATATCATCAACTTTCTTTCTTGCATCATCATTGCGTCATGTCATCTCCCAATTTCATTTCATGATCAAATGAACGCCAAAGAGAGTATTTATATAGAGATCTCAATATAGGCCTCCTAGGGCAATACAAGGGACCCAAATTCAAATTTCACCTTGAATTACGGTCCAATTACAATTACCAATCAAGGATGGGATGTATTAATTTGAATATCAGAGAAAACACTTCCGCACCCAAAGTCAGGGACCTATTTTAAGTTTAGAACCCCGATAAGCTCCAGAATTGAAAGCATGGACCAACACCTAAAAAAGGTCAAGGTCAAACTCAACCCTAACCTAGGTTAAGGTCAACCTCAAACCTAACCTAGGTCAAATTCATCCTCAACCCTGACCTAGGTCAAGGTCAATCTCAACCTTGACATGAGGTTTCAGGCAAGTCACCTAAGGATTTATGTGAGATTCCCAGGTTAGACAAGGACCTAGGAAGGTGAGGGAACATGTTAGAACACTGAGAAAAGGAATAGAGGCCTAGGGAGAGTATGATGAGGGATAGGAGGGCCCATCAATAGGTCCTACCTAGATAATAGAGTCATGTAGAGGCAAACTAAGGAGAATCCACAAGATCCTAACCCTAATTTTACCTAAACATGCATAATTAGGTACATATGTATCCTAAATGCAAATCTTAATGTGAAAGTGTATTAAATGAAGGTGATAAACCTACCAAAATGAAAGTTCTTTCATTTTAAGGTGATACAATACTATAAAAATTCTTGTAATGTCTCTAGACTCTCATATCCTATAGAGAACCCTTCAAATCTTGTCACATTAGGTAAAAATGTTTCTTCCTTCCTTTGGGTATTTTTTTCCTTTTCAAACCATAAAAGATGCCACATGAATTCCATGAAATTTATTCTCTCTTATAAAAAACTGGGAATTTTGTGACTATCCTACCTGCATCCATACATATGAAAGATAACATGATCTCCTTTACAAATCCAATCTGCAAAATTTTGTGTAAAATTTTCATTGGGTTTAGTTTCCTTCGGTCTTAAGATTTCTTTGATATTGGGAGGAATTATTGCTATACTCCCTCCTACTACTCTGATAATCGAGACCACAAACCTATCATGTAATATGTTGTAATTACCATTGAAATGACCTAAAAATGGTCATCTAAACCCTAGAGCCCAATCTTGATCTTGTTATGCCTGGCATACCCATCCCTACATTTTGTGTGCAAAATGTTGGGTCCCCTCTTTTCCCTTTTGGCTCTTACCTTGTTTCCTTTGTCTTTTTTTTTCCTTTCTTTCTTCTTTGGGTTTTCCCTCCTACGAGGTTTGTTTTATTTTTTTTATTTTATCTTTCATGCCTTCATGACCCGGTCTCAGAGTGTGTTCTTTCTAGAGCTGGATTCCAGACCCTGGGATTCTCTGCCATGATGTCTTCTCTTCGTGAGAAGGTATGGTGGCATGGAATCCCCAGGCCCAAAGTCTGGGGGTTTGTCTATTCTAGATTTTGTGGAGAAAGAGGGTAACTTGCTTTTACCTTGGGTATAAATAGAAATTACAAGCCACTTTTATATTTACCTTGATTAAAACACTTGTGCACTCAAAGTGATTCTTAAGCGACTAAATGACGATTAAGCTACGATTACTCTATACTTAGTGGGTTGATGTTATTTGATTTGAGGAACCTTTTCATGGTCATTTGGAGGTAGAACTTGTTGTAGGAGTGCTCCTAGTGTGCTCTCCCCTACCCTTCTTCAGATTTTAGGTAGGTTCTCTGGTTTCTTGTTGTTTCTATGTTTTCTGGTTGTTTCCCTTTGCTCATGTTTCTTCGTTTGTCCTACCAGTTTTCCTTTCCATGTTTCATTTTTGATTTGCCACCTTTTGGTGGGTTGGCTCTACAAGAGGGTTTTTTTTCCTCTGCGCAGCTATAGATTAATGTCGATAATGTAAATTTTCTTAGTTTTCTTCCTGTATATATGTGTATAGTTATGTAAATTTGTAAAAATTTGTAAATACTATATATTTTCTGTATATGCATTTTGGCCCTTGGCCCTCTATATTTTATGCATGTATATATCCTGTATATCCTTTTGAGCTCATAAGTTCCTTGTGCTCTATCACACATTTTCACTAATGAGACTGAGATCATTGAGATGGATTCACCATGGTTCAAACTCGACACCTCATTGGTTTGAACCATGGTAGCTTTCTCTCTCCTCCATCTCATCACCTTAATGGAAGGATTAATTTCCCATGAGAATGCATTCAAACCATGTCCCATCTGGAATTTATTTTACCCCATGTTAGCCCACTTTTTTCCATTAATGCCTTTATGTCACCTGCCACCTGACCATGTGCCAACCCATGTCAGTCAAATATGGCTCCTTACTTGTCACGTCAGCATGACAACGGATAAATTATCCAGGCTCTGGGTCTCAAGCAATTCCATGTCTTGTCTTTCCCCTTGTCATTTGGTCTGATTTCCCCTAGAATCTTATTCACATTTATCACAAGTATTCTGTGACTTTTGATGTATGCTAACACTTGTTGAACGAATATAGGGTGGTGACGATTTCCTCAAAATTCTAATATTCCTTATATATCATGTTCTAATGGTCCTTCGGTCTTGCAGGTTGCGAACTAAGTTGATGAAAGATGTCTGAAGTGATCACCCCTCCTTTCAGACAGGAGTTGCCTACCACCTCGTCCCGAGCGGCCACTAAAACCAAGGCCAAGAGGTTGTTGGAAAAGTTGCCCCTGACTTCCAAATATCAAAAATATGGTGTCCTTGTGGGATTGAAGATAGAGTACAAAGTTCAAGAGGTAAAGGACAGCAGGCCTAGACCTTGGGCAAAAATGTAAGGCTTAATTCAAGCCATTTACAAACTAAGGGCCACTGGAGATAATATGGCCACTTAGATTGCCACCTCTGGTATCATCAAGGTGGAAAACTTTCCTTGTTTGGTGTAATCATCGAAGTTAATACTTTAATTGGCAACATTTTATAACGTACCTACTTGGACAGTCCTACTTCCAAATCCCTAGCCACTATAGTACCCAGTAACAATCGTCACTTTGGACACAACAACTTTTGCCTCAGGGCTAGGGATCCCACAGTTTAATGGATCCATTATTCAGAATTAGCTCCAGACATTGCAGGAGTTCAAGGGTGCTGAACTTATTTCCTAGCAACATATCAATAGCCACTGGCTAAAAATCCCAAAAAGGGATTACAAGAGGATGAAGTTGGAAATTCCTCACGGGAAGTTCAAAGAGCCCATTTAGGAAAGCATTGTATTTTTATGCAGGATCTTTGGATTTTCCCATGTCCAAGATTTCTCAGCATGGATGTACTACTTTTTGTACTACATCACCACTCACAGTCAGACTTTCAACTGGGTGGCCCTCATATCCAACCATGTAGACAAAGAGCTAAATGGAATTTCTCAACACTCCAAGTTTTACATGATGTCATACATACTATGGGAAATAGTGCAGCAAAGACCAGATTTTCTAGGTTTGGGAACACCTTGGAAATGGGTTGGACCAAATGGCACCATGGGATCATTATCCCCAAGTGGAATGGGAACTTAGCTTCCAAAATTTTGGTTGGGTAAATGATCCTTATGTTTACCACAATATTCTAACACTTAGGATTTTGGGTATCAACTGTCACAAGCAGTGATGACTGGTCAGTAGCTATGACCGCTATTTTATTCAATTCCAACATCACACTTACATTTAGGTGACCGAATTCAATAGGAAGCCCCATATTCTTCCCTTATATTATAGGGATAGAATTATTCTTTTAGAGTTCTACTAGAAGATGATATATTTGTACATCTTCTTTAGATTGAAGAAGGTCATCAATGTCTCATTCCCATTCTCATGCAAGAATTATAAATGTAGCCTCACCACAGCTTGGGAGGAAGACAGTACATTAAAGAAATTGGGGCTAGTGGAATTCCACCATGCTCGAAAGAATTATGATCCTCTCAACAAGATTGCCATAGCACTTCCCCGGGTGTCCCCACCAAATGAAGTGGATATTGAAGACTTTTGGGTGGACTGCCAAGATAGTTTTGATCTCTAGGCTTGAAAACATTCACAGATGAGTAAAGGGCTCATGAAATCACTTGACCTTTGGACTTTCCTGAAAGGCTTTAAAGATGACGGGCCACTAGAAAATCAAGCATATAAAGAGAAAGGACTAGACAAGATAGATCTTCCTCTGGTGGATTGGGCCACCCCTGAGGACCTAACAATTGAAGGGGTATATCACCCCATTATAGAAGCAAGCCACCAATATTTCACTCGGGCATGTCCTAAGAGTGCCAGAAAGAAGCCAATGATCAAGTAGGGTACTCCCTCTTTAGCCAATGCCAGACCTTCTTCATTGTCTGTGGCTGCTAAACCCAACACAAGTAAAGGAAAAGAGAAAGAGGGTGTCCTAGTTCTCAAAGCACCTCCACAAATATCCACCCTCCTAATGGCATAGTTACATCAATAAATGGAGTCAAAAAAGCTGGCTAGGCAACAAATAAGTATGCATGTATCCTCTGGCCTCCTTGTAGCTCTGATGGCATATGCTCACCCGATGAGATCCCTGTCATTAGCAGCAATAATGAGTAGACAAAATTTCACTAAGGTGGAGTGTACTAGTATTTTGGACACCGAGGCTCCACTAATAAGAAAGAAGAAGAAAAAGGTGACCCCTACACCAAGCATAGTCGCTAGTCCCAGAATGTTAGATGTGCCCCTGGTAGATGTCAGTTTAGATTCTCCCTAACTAGAAGATATTTCAGACTCCTTGCCCCTGCATGATGATTTTGATGACACTTTCTTGGTGGAGGAGCTCATGGAAATTGAACAAGGTATAGGTCATGCGGTGGAGGAGATTGCAGCTCAAGATAAAGAAGAGGCCCCCATAGAAAATTAAGTCCTAGGAGAGAAGGATACATCAGAGAAAGAGGCTCGAGAAGAAGTATGAATAGGGCTTGAGTAGAAAAAGATACAGGTCCAGGGGATCGAAGATAGACTAAGGCAACACACAAATCAGAATATGATGGTTAGGGAACCCAGACCAATAGAATCAACTGTACCCCCAATCATCACATTCCAAATTCCTTTGGTTACTCTGGGTGATCAAGTGGCCTGACACACATTTGGTGAGGTAGTAATAGCAACTGTGTTGTTAAATTTCAGCCAGAGACCTCACCCACCTCCAAAGGATGCTCCAGTGGAGGAAAATATTCTAACAAATGAGGCCCAAGAGCAACAACAACAGATTGATCAGGAGGTCCCAGTTAATGAAAATGAAGAATCAACTGATGCTAGGAAGGACAAGGAGGTCCTTAAAAATATAGATGATCTTGAGACTGGAGAAAAGGTTATAGATAGTACAACAGAAGATGCTAGTATGGCAGAAAATATTGAAGGTTCTTGACAATAAGAGAAAGAAAAAGAACAAGAAGAAGAGGAACTAGAACAAGAGCAGGAAAAGGAGCCCAAAGACAATGTACACTTCAGAAATGTGCCACCAGATTCTGAAAGGATTCCCAATGAACAGGACTTAATGGTTAAGCCACCCCAACTGCCCCAATGGCTGATTGAATTGAAGAAAAGAAAGACCCCGATGATGGCATCAGGCACCATACTCTCCCTGGCTGAGATGATGGCCAGGAATTCAGAGGCTAAAAAGCCTAAGAAATAATGGACCATCCATACTCTTCAGACTAGTCTGACAGGTAGCACAGTTGTGACCATCGTAACACCCCCACCAGATGTAGAGGTAGCGGCCATAAGGCCTGAGGATTATAACATAATAAAAGTAGCATTGTGGAGGAGAGATAAATAGGGTGAGATAGATTTACTAAAAGAAGCCACCAAGGTGATAGAGGCTAGATACATCAAGAAAGGCCAAAAGCTGAAGGAGGAAAGAGAGACAAATGCCAATCTCCTCGTGCTTCTGGCAGAACTAGCACAACCCTTGTCTGAGGTCCACCCCGGAATCCCTTCCTATGGATTTCCGCTTGCATAGGGTGACATGGACTCTCTACAAATTATGAAAAGGAAGGAATACGTCTTAGATGGGTGGGCCACTGAGTAAGTGATTGCTATGAGACAATTTATGGTGGCATCACTCCTAGAATTTGATCAAGTTTATTCTCTTCTTAGCCAGGAAAAGGGCTCTACTCTCATATGGGAGAAAGATTTAGCGTATGAAAAATGGAAGACCATGCAAGAAGAAATATGCAACATAGGAGAAGAAGTCACCATAGAGGCAAGAATTTTGGGAGATGAATCATATGATTCCCTCCATGCCCAGTACTACAAACTTGTCCTTAGAAGTGAGGTGTGTAAGGAACTAGTTAAGGCCTTGAAAGAGAAGATGATAGTGGCCCAATACCCTTTGGGTTTATTTCAAGAATTCATGGCTAGAGTATTTCAAGTCAATCCCTTCACCACTAGAATGTGTACCCTAGCGGACTATGTCCTCAACAAGTTTGATGAGCGGATGGAGTCCCTATATTCGCCTGCCAGAGATTTTGACCAGGGCAGTTTGTCCAAATTGTCCAAGACAATGATCCGATCACAAAATGCCATCAAGATGGTGGATGAATTTCAGAGTGAGGCTGAAGATGTTTAGGAATCATTCAAGGTTGTTTGCAGTGGGACAATATCAAAAGTGTAGATGAAGAAAGCATAGGCCAAGTGTTGGAAGCTTTTGAAAAATCATAAGGAATAATAAATTTCTTCAGAGTTCAGAGAGTCTCGCAAGAAAATTTATTTATGTATTCATTCATTCTTTTGGAATGCAAGTTCTGAGATCCCAGAATTATGGATCTCACTTTTTGTATTCTTTTAAGTTACCTGTGTCCCAGTTCCCAAAGCCAACCGGTCACTTTCAAGGTAGTTAATAAAAGTTGTCAGAAGGTAGGTAACTCCAATAAGGCATGTTAGATCAAAAAGAGGTTTCTAACAGATGGTGTTCCCAAGGTGCCACTTCAACATTACACATGGCACATTAGAGATAGGGCACCACTTTCCCATTTATGAGGCATGTAGCCTTAATCCCCGGGGGATCAAATTTTTTCTTTCTCCTACTAGCTCTATTCTCATGGCTGATTCTTTCACTCCTCTCTTCTTTTCTTATTCTTCTGACATGTCAAACCTTTTCTGTCTTGAGGTCTTTTGTAGCATGGTCTAGGTAGTACCGGCCACCAAAAAATATTAATATATTTTAAAGTGTAAAGTGAATTAGGTTTAGGTTTAGGTCAAGTGATGTGTATAAATAATAAGTCTGACCTCATTCCAAGGGTTAGTGAAATTGATGATTTTGCAGTCCATGGCTAATAGCAATGTGGTTTTCTCAGTTCTTAGTTGAAGAGCTCAATGCTCCATAGTTTCCAAGAGTTTAGTAGTTAAATTCTCCCTTGGAGCCACCATTATAACCTGCGCCAGTGCTTGCTAGAAGATTTTTTAATGAAGAAGGAAGGGTTCTATTAATGACATTGCTAGCATTTTGATGTCTAGTTAACGGTATTTTATGCTTTGTGTTCTTTATGTCCTTTTCTCTAATACTTAAAAGTAGATTAACAACCTCCTTTTCCTTTTCTATTTACCAAATATGAGCTGATGGTTCTATATTTCTTTAGTATTTAGTGTAGTGTGTTAGAGCATTGTTGATGTTTTTAATGTTTAGTATAACTATAGGTAGATGAAATAATTCTAACTCTATAATATCTTTTGAATTTTATTTGTTAAATGAATGCAGGCTTGTAGGAAACCCCACTTACTTGAATCCCCAGAGAAGATGAGTTAAGATAACTAGCTATCCCCTCAAACAAAACAATCACATTTCGCAACTGAGCCCCACACTATTGAGACCTGACTCTCACGTGCTTGGAGGCCCGGGGAATCTCATTTCCCCAGAAAACCTTTACAAAAAATCTCATGATACCCAATGAAACTTCTAACACTAAAGGATATAATCCCAATCAGGAAATGGGTGCCCCTGCAATGGCTATGAATCCCCTACCACCACCGATAGACTAGTAGACCCAGTACCTATATCCATCTCAAACTCAGACATCACCAATTCTGGAATCTTTTCCCTAGAAATAGTAGTAGAAAATGCAGCAACCATAGACACAACTGACCAGAGTGCCTTTCTTTTAGTCATCCATGGCTAGAGGATTTCTGCCCTCTACTCTGGTGAATGCTACCGCATTCCCAGGGAACCAACAACAACAACCATCACATTGTGACACAAATGCCTAGTTGATCGCTAAGGGTGAATCCCTCCGGTGAATGATATCTACACAAACTATAGACATGGTTCAACTAAGGGTGGGATACTATGCACCCCTAAATTCCAATTCCCAGAGAGGGAATATTTTCTCTGGCCAACAAAACAATAATGTCAGAGGAAGAAACTACAACAACAGGCCTTAGCCCAACCAACAACAATGGAATAACAATGCTAATGTCAGAGGTCCACCTCCAAACCAAAACACCAATTAGGGTGGTGCTAGACCATCCCATTTCATGCCAGTCACACACTTCAAGCCCATGACCAACTGGTTTAGATTGCATGACACAGGCTCCCACACCAAGGTAAACTATGCCATGCTAGAGAAAGTCATCATGATTTCCTTGTTGGATAGACAAAAGGATTCTAATCCTACTCCCCCAGAGCCTCCTATACAAGAGCCCTCTCATGATGCCTTCACCTATGAAACCATCATCTTTGGGACTACCATAGAAGACAAAGAAGAACCTGAACTATAGGGGTTCTTTGATGAATCTATTCCAGCCTTTGAGGCCAATGCCTTCACCAACCCATGAGCTTTGTATAACACTCAAAGTCAGGCTGGTAAAGGACCAGTTTACATGCCCACACCTCCCAAGGACACACCTCCCTGGGACAACACAAATAATCAGTCTGCTCCTCCAAAAGGTCCTGGCTCTAACCAAGCTATGGACCTAGTCGAGGGAAGACACCATTTCCTAGGAGGAAGGTTTGACATCACAAAGGCATTGGAATAGACCACCACCTCCATGACCTTGATGGAGTTTTTACTCAACTTTCATGAGTAGAAGAAGTCCCTTCTAAATCTCTTGGGAAACCCAGAAGCTGTCAGTCGTCCACCTAAGACTGTCTTTATTTAAGATGCCAATGTGGCTGTCTTCTAGGGAAACACTAAAGATCCTCCCTTCCTACTAGGGTTGAACATACAAGGAAATAATATACACAACTTCCTAGTAGATTTAAGGGCTTCAGAAAACATCATGCCTTTATCCATATGCCATAATCTTGGATTTTGACCCACACCATCTAACGGTGCAGTAATACAACTAGATAAAACTACTATAAAAATGGTGGGTGAACTAAAGAATGTCTAGATTCAACTCATCTTGGACCCTAGGATAGCCAACATAATTGACATCCAAGTGGTGGACATCCTAGAGACTTATGGGATGTTACTAAGTTAGAATTGGTCCAAGTCCCTAAATGGATACTTCTCGACTGACTTTTCCCACTAATGGCTCCCCTGAGAAGGAGAATCTAACAAGATCTAGGTTGAAAGCAAGCTCCAGATGAGACAGGCCCTCACCAAAGTTGGGAAAGTGAATGAAGTCCTATTCTTTGAGACTTCTCCTAGGGTGTACTACCCCTTTGAGATCCTAACATTTGATTTCACCCCTGGGGAGGATCTCATAATTTTGCGAAGAACCCAGGACCTATAAGAAAAATTGAGGGTTGAGGTTAACTCTTAGGGTGTCATAGCGACCCCTGCCACACTCTTATCTAACACTTGGTGCCTGGTATATTACCAAAAAAATTCAAAGCTAGAGTGTGAACCTTGCCTTACCACTACTACCCAGCATATCAATGCCGTCCAGAAGAAAGAACCCACAGTCAATTCCCCAGGACCCAGTACTTCTACTGGCAACACCTTTTCGGTGCCAGTCCCTTGGGAATAACAATCAAAAGTTCCTCTAGAGAAAAACATCACCCACATACAACCAACACCAGAGGAAACTCCTCCCAACACTCCCAAGGATAATCCAAAACCCGCTTAATCTTCCTAGCCCCAGATAACAAACAATGACTTGTGGACCCTTAAGTTTGATGGGTCCTGATCCAAACAAGGCTGCGAGGCTGGAGTGGAATTAATCAACCCATGGGGAAAATCCTTCCTCGCATCCTATAGGCTATAGTTTAACTACACAAACAATGTCATAGAGTATGAAGCTTTAGTCCTTGGACTCCTATTTGCATTAAGGAAAGGAATCAATCGCCTCCAGGCCCTGGGTGGTTCAGAGTTGATTGTTAAGCATGTCTAGAGTCAATACACATACCACAATAAAAGGTTGGTTGCATACCGCAATTGGGCATGGAGCCTTATTGTATATTTTGATGTCTTTGGCACTGATCTTATTCCTAGGAGATGGAACTATGTCCTAGATGCCCTTGTTGTTTCTCCTAGCACACTAGAGCCCATGGTGGGCTCGCAACTTCAGAGATTTTCTATTGAGATGATGCCCACCCCATCCATTCTAGACAATGTCACCCATTTTCAGGTTTTTGAGGATGATCACCATATCCTAGCCTTCATGGCCAATGTTGGTGTCTTTGAGGACCAGATAGTAGAAGAGAGAGACCACAATGATACTAAACACGGTGATGAAGATGATGGGATCATGGAATTACTGACAAACACCATCCCTAAGGGGATGGTTTCACTTGAATGAATCTTTGAATTAGACCCTCGGGGCTGAGAAAATATATCATCCTCCTCTAAGGGACAAAAATTTAAGAAAGTAAACATCAGCCAACCCAGTGAAGAGAAAATAATACACATCAACACCTCCTGCTCCCCTAAGGAGAAGGAGAAGATTCTTGTGGTTCTCTAAGAATAAATTGATGTAATTGCATGGGGGTATGAGGATCTGAAGACCTATGATACATCCATCATAACTCATACCATCCCACTCAAACCTCATGCTAATCCCTTTCAGAAAAAACAATGACCGGTCAACCCACTAATAGAGCCTATGATTTACCAGGAGGTTCAAAAACTACTATCATCCCAGATAATCTTCCCCATCTGGCACATTACATGGGTTTCCAACCTATTCCCTATGAGGAAGAAAAGTGGAAAGATCCACCTTTGCATGGATTTTTGAAATTTGAACAAAGCCTCCAAGAAAGATAATCATCCTCTCCCCTCACTAGATGAGGTATTACAAATTGTGAACGGATCACAAATGATGTCTTTCTTGGATGGGTACTCTAGGTATAACCAAGTCATGGTTAAGTATGAGGATAGAGACAAAATGACATTTACCACCAAGTGGGGAATGTTTGCCTACCATAGAATTCCCTTTGGCTTGATTAATGCAGTGGCCACATTTCAAAAGGCGATGGACATCACATTCGAGGTCCTTGTGAACTGGTGTATAATCATCTACATGGATGATTTTACTGTCTTTTCCTAAGATAGGCATGATCATTCCACCCACCTCACCTAGATTTACAAGAGATGTCACCAGTATGGAATATCCCTAAACCCTAAGAAATGCATATTCAGGGTCACTAAAGGGAAGTTTCTCAGACATATTATCTTTGAGAAGGGTATATCCATTGACCCTAAGAGAATTGAAGTGCTACTAAATCTACAAATGACTGACATCAAGAAAGAAATGAGGTCTTTCTTTGGAAAAGTCAACTTTGTCTAGTAGTTCATAACTAGATTCACTGAGATCATGAAACAACTCAACAAAATGATGAAGAAAGATACCAAAATTGAGTTGAGTCCTGAAGAAAAATGGGCATTCACCCAGATTAAATAGATGATAACAAAGGCACCAGTCCTAGCTAGTCTGGACTATTCCCTCCATTTTTATATCTATTCCTTTTCTTCACCACATTTTTCCATGGCAGTATTGACCCTAAAGGTCGAAGGGGAAGAATGACCAATAGCTTTGATGAGCTCCCCCTTCAAGAATGCCAAAGTTTGGTATTCATCATTGGAAAAGTAGGCCTTTGTTCTCATTTGCGCTGTGAAGAAATTCTCATATTCTATTCTCTAGAGAAAAGTGCATGCTATCATCATGAACCAAGCAATAAAATTTCTACTGATGCAGAGTGAATTGGGTGAAAGACAAGGGAAATAGATGGCCATCTTCTAGGAATATGACTTAGAGATGCAACCCATAAAGATAGTCTAAGGCCAGGGACTATGTAGAATGATGGCAGAAGAGACTCCCCACATTGACATATATAGTGGATTCCATCACTCAGGATCCATGGTACATAGATCTGGTGTACTTATTATTGAATAACAAATGCCCGAAAGGATTGCCTCCAAAAAAATGTTGTTCCCTGTGATTGAGAAGTGCACACTTCATGATAAAAAAATGCCACACTCTTTCATAGGAACTATGAGGGAGTGTACCTCCAGTGCATTAATAGGATTCAAGCTACAAAGATAATCAAAGAATTTCATGAGAAATTTGGAACTGGGCATGGATCAGCTGACACCACTACCCATCAGATCCTCTAGGCTAGATACTATTGGCCCTATATCTTTAAAGATTTCTACACTCACATTTGGAAATGCCATACTTTTCAAACCGTGACACATTGTGAATAGAACCCAGCTATGCCTTTGTAGCCGGTCTTCAAAGCTAGACATTTCACCCAATGGGTATTTGACTTCATCAGGGAAATCAACCCCAACTCATCTACCAACCACCGATACATCTTGACTACTACTGATTACTGCATCCGGTGGTCTGAAGTGATACCTTGTAAAAAAAATACGGTGGACATAGTTATAAAATTCCTAGAAGAAAACATTGTCACAAGATTCAGAGTGCCCTTCACTATCGTGTGTGACAATGGTCTAGCATTTTCTTCAGTACAATTTCTTGAATGGACCTATGACTAGAATATCACTCTGAAATTATCCAGCAACTATTACCCCTAGGGGAATGGTGTTGCTGAATATAATGACAAAATTTTTCTTGAATTTATCAAACACCTATTAGAATAGAATCCCCGAGATTGGCACCAAAAGTTGAGGTTCACCCTTTGGCCAGATCATATTTAGATTAAGGCCACCCTAGGGACATCCCCATTCCATTTGGTTAATGGCCAGAACCCAATGTTCCCCATTAACCTCAAATCTTGGTTTTATAGTTTATGTAGGAATTTGGCAATCAGGACAATATCATGGAGGTTTAGCTCCTAAATTTGGTGTGGATGGAAGAAAAAAGAGACGCGGCCTTTGAACATTTTGATTTTCACCAAGTAGTAGTGAAACAATGGTTTGATCGAATAGCCTAGTATAAGGCCTTTCAGATCTCAGAAGTGGTCCTCTTGTGGGATAAGGCCCAAGAAAAAAAAGGAAAACACACCAAATTTCAATGGCTCTAGCTCAGACCATACTTGATCTCAGAGATCAGTGGAGCGAATACCTATTGCCTCAGTACCATGACCAGAGAATCTGTCCCATTTCCTATTAATGGATAGTTTCTCAAACATTATTTTGAATGAAGTAAGTTTGCCTAGAGATGTATTTTATGTAAATTCTTTGCTTGTAAATATCTTTCCCGGGTGCTCCATTTGGAGTGCTCTACCATGTAAATATTCTTGTTGGCTATCCTCTGAGACCACCCCTTTTCTTCTTTTGTTTTGTTTTCTCTTTGTTCTTTCTTTCCTAGGTTCTGAGTGTTTTTCCCTCCCTTTTGTAGGCCAGTATGCTTCATATAACATCTAGTTTCAAGGATGGTACCTTTTGCATTTTGATGAACTTGGAATTTATTGTTAGCATGGTGGAATTGGTCTGGTCTCTGGAGTTATTTTGTAAGTTTGGTAATAGGCTATGAGTAATCTTCATCGGATTCACCCCTGGAAGTCTGGAAATCAAGTAAATAAAAATTAAAAGGAATAAGTAATTGAACACACCGAGGGTAGATCAGTCACACTAGTCTGTTGGGCCAAGTTTGAAAAACATTCAAATTCTTCCTGGGTCTGAAGTTTTCTTCCTTATTTAGTAAATTGAGTGGATGGAAAGGTGAAAGAAGTACCACCATTAAAATTAGCTAAGGTTAAGCTTAATGGTGAAAGCAGTACCACCCTTCCATCCTGAAAAGAATAAAATGATAAGGAAAGATGGGATGTAGAAACTCTGGTATCCAAGGGAAATGAGTGAATTTGATGACGTTGGATCGATATAATTAGTGCCTCTTCTCTACTTCTGTTAGAGGTCATCAGCTTTATTTTCTTCCAAAGCACACACTTCAGAGCTAACAAAAGACCATGGATTGAATTATGTATGAGATGGATTTTCTCGAACATTTCATGCCTTACAAATAGGATACTCTGAGTAATGATTGGTCCTAGTTTTTCTAACCAAAGATTTTGTGGTTCTCAAATGTTCTAAGGAATTCATCCTAGATAGTCACCATTTGTTATGCCCTACATACCCATCCCTACATTTTGTGTGCAAAATGTTGGGTCCCCTCTTTTCGCTTTTGGCTCTTGCCTTGTTTCCTTTGTCTTTGTTTTTCTTTGCTTTCTTCTCTAGGTTTTCCCTCCCACAAGGTTTTTTTTCTTTTTTTTTTTTTTTCTTTCATGCCTTTAGGACCCGGTCCCGGAGTGTGTTCTTTCTAGAGCCAAATTGTGGACCCCAGGATTCTTTGCCACAATGTCTTCTCTTCATGAGAAGGTATCATGGCATGGAATCCCCGGGCCCAGAGTCTGGGGGTTTGTCTGTTCTGGAGTTTACAGAGGAAGAGGGTAAATTTATTTTACCTTGGGTATAAATAGAAATTACAAGCCACTTTTATAGTTACCGTGATTAAAACACTTGTGCACTCAGAGCAATTCTTAGGTGACTAAATAGCGATTGAGCTATGATTACTCTGTGCTTAGTGGGTTGCTGTTATTTGATTTGAGGTACCTATTCATGGTCATTTGGAGGTAGAAATTGTTACAGGAGTGCTCCTGGTGTTCTCTCCCCTATCCTTTTTTGGATTTCAGGTAGGTCCTCTAGTTTCTTGATGTTTCTATGTTTTCTAGTCATTTTCCTTTGCTCATTGTTCTTCATTTGTCCTTCTGGTTTTCCTTTCTGTGTTTCATTTTTTATTTGCCACCCATTGGTGGGTTGGCTCTGTGAGAGGGTTGTCTGCACTCTACATAGCTATAGATTAATTTCAATAATGTATTTTGTCTTAGTTTGGTCCCTATATATATGTGTGTATAGTTATGTAAATTTGTAAAAACTTGTAAATACTGTATATTTTGTGTATATGTGTTTTGGCCCTTGGATCTCTATATTTTATGCATGTATATATCCTATATATCCTTCTAATCTCACAAGTTCCTCATGCTCTTTCATACATTTTCACCAATGAGACCGAGATCAACGAGACAGAGTCACCACGGTTCAAACTCGGCACCTTGCTGGTTCAAACCATGGCAACTTTCTCTCTCCTTTGTCTCATCACCTTAATGGCGGGATTAATTTCCCATGAGTGGGCATTCAAACTATGTCCCATTTGGCATTTATTTTACCCCATGTTAGCCCACTTTTCACCATTAATGCCTTTATGATGCTTACCACCTGACCATGTGCCAACCCATGTTAGTCAAATATGGCTTCTTACTGGTCACGTCGGCATGACAATGGCTAAATTATCCATGATCTGAGTCTCAAGAAATTCTCTATCCCATGTTTCCCCTTATCATTTGGTCTGATTTCCCCTAGAATCTTATTCACATTTAACACAAGTATTCCAGGACTTTATGTATGCTAACACTTGTTGAACAAATGCAGGGTGGTGCAATTTCCCCAAAATTCTAATATTCTTTATATATCATGTTCTAATGGTCCTTCGGTCTTGCAGGTTGAGGAAAAAGTTGATTAAAGATGTCTGAAGTGATCACTCCTCCTTTCAGCCCAGAGTTGCCTACCACTTCCACCCAAGCAGCCACTAAAACCAAAGCTGAGAGGTTGTTGGAAAAGCTGCCCCTGACTTCCAAATACCAAAAGAGGGTGTCCTTTTGGGATTGAATATATATTCCAAAGTTCAAGAGGTAATGGACACCGAGCTCGGACCTTGGGAAAAAATGTAAGGCTTGATTCAATCCATTTACAAACTAAGGGCCATTGGAGATAATCTAGCCACTCTAATCGCCACCTCTGGTATCATCAAGGTGGAAAACTTTCCTTGTTTGGTGCAATCACCAGAGTTAATACTTTAATTGGAAACATTGTATAATGCACCAACTTAGACCATCCTACTTTTGGATCCCCAACCACTATAGTACCAAGCAACAATCATCACTTTGGATGCAGAAACTTTCACCTCGGGGCTGGGGATCCTATAGTTTAATGGATCCATTATCCAAAATCGGCTCCAGACATTGCAGGAGTTCGAGGGTGATGAACCTATTTCCCAGCAACATATCAATAGCCACTGGATAAAAATCCCAAAGAGGTATTACAAGAAGATGAAGTTGGAAATTCCCCATGGGGATTTCAAAGAGCCCATTCAGGTGGGCATTGTATTTTTATGCATGATCTTTGGATTGCCACATGCTCAAGATTTCTCAGCATGGATGTACTACTTTCTATACTGTATAACCACTCATAGTTAGACTTTCAAATGGGAAGCCCTCATATCCAACCACGTAGAAAAATAACTGAAGGGGATTGCCCAACACTCCAAGTTTTACATGATGTCATATGTGCTATGGGCGATAGCACAACAAAGACTATCTTTTCAAGGTTTGGGAATAGTTGGGGAGCTTGGAAATGGGCTGGGCCAAATGGCACCATGGGATCATTATCCTCAAGTGCAATGGGAACTTAGCTTCCCAAATTTATGTTGGGTAAATGATACTTTCATTTACCACAATATTCTAACACTTACTTAGGATTTTGGGTACTGACTGTCACAAGCGGTGATGACTAGTCAACAACTACAACTGCTATTTTATTCAATTCCAATATTACACTTAAATTCAGGTGACTGGCTTCAAAAGGAAGCCCCATCTTCTTCCCTAGTATTGTAGGGATAGAATTATTCTTTTAGAGTTCTACCGATAGATGATGGATCTGCACGCCTTCTTCACATTGAAGAAGGTCATCAATGTGTCATTCCCATTCTCATGTGGGAATTATACATGCAGTCTCACCATAGCCCAAGAGGCAGATAATGAATTAAAGAACCTAAGGCTGGTGGAATTCCACCATGCCTACAAGAATTATGATCCTCTCAGCAATATTTCCATAGCACTTCCCTGAGTGTCCCCACCACATGAAGTGGATATTGAAGAATTTTTGGCAGACTACCAAGAAATTTTTGATCTCTGGGCCTAACAGCATTCACAATTGAGCAAAGGGCTCATGAAAGCACTTGACCTTCAGACTTTCCCAAAAGGCTTTAAAGATGAAGGGCCACTGGAAAATCTAGCATATAAAGAGTAAGGAATGGAAAAGCTAGATCTTCCTCTGGTGGACTGGGCCACCCCTGAGGATCTAACAATTGAAGGGGTATGTCACCCCATTATAGAAGCAAGCCACCAATATTTCACTTGGGCATGTCCTAAGAGTTCCCAAAAGAAGTCAACAAACAAGCGGGCTAATCCCTCTTCAGCCAGTGCCATACCTTCTTCATCATCCATGGCTATTGAACCTAGCACAAGTAAAGGAAAAGAGAAAGAGGGTGTCCCATTTCTTAAAGCACCTCCACAAATCCCCACCCTCCTAATGGCATAGTTACATCAACAAATGGAGTTGGAAAAAATGGCTAGCCAAAAAATAAGGATGCAGGTATCCTCTGGCCTCCTTGTAGCTCCAATGGAATTTTCTTGCCTGATGGGATCCCCGTCATTGGTAGCAATGATGAGCAGATAGACTTTCACTGAGGTGGAGTCTATTAGTATTTTGGACACCAGGGCTCCGCTGATAAGAAACAAGAAGAAAAAGGTGACCCCTACACCAAGCGTAGTCACTAGTCCCAAAATGCCAGATGTGCCCCTAGTAGATGTCAGTTTGGATTATCCCGAACTAGAAGATATTTCAAACTTCTTGCCCCCACATGATGATTTTGATGACACTTTCTTGGTAGAGGATCTCATGTAAATTGAACAAGGTATAGGTCATGTGGTGGAGGAGATTGTAGCTCAAGATAAAGAAGAGGCCCCCATAGAAAAGGAAGTCCCAGGAGAGAAGGATACATCAGAGCAAGAGGCTTGAGAAGAAGTATTAACATGGCTTGAGTAGGAAAAGATACCAGTCCAAGGGACTGAAGACATTGTGAGGCAACATGTAGATGAGAAACTGATGGTCAGGGAACCTGGACCCACAGGATCAACCGTACCGCCGATCATCATGCTCCAAATGCCTTTGGTTACTCTGGGTGATCAAGTGCCCCAGAGCACATTTGGTGAGGTATTAACGGTGATCCCCTTGTTAAATTTTTTCTAGAGACCTCACCCACCTCCAGAGGATGCTCCAGTGGAGGAAAAAGTTCCAAAAAATGAGGCCAATGAGGCCCAAGAGCAATAGCAACAGATTGATCAGGAGGTCCTGATTAATAAAAATGTAGAATCAACTGATGCTCAGAGGGATGAGGAGGTCCCTAAAAATATAGATGATCTTGAGACCAGAGAAAAGGTTCTAGATAGTATAATGGAAGATGCCAGTATAGCAGAAAATATTGAAGGTTCAGGAGAACAAGAGAAAGAAAAAGAACAAGAACAAGAGGAACCAGAACAAGAGTGGGAAAAGAAGCCCAAAGACAACGTACCTTCTATAAATGTACCACTAGATTCTAAAAGGAATCCCAATGAACATGTCCTAATGGAAAATCCACCCCAGCCACCCCAATTGCTGATTCAATCAAAGAAAAGAAAGACCCTGGCAGTGGCATTAGACGCCACACTCTCCCTAGCTGAGATGATGGCCAAGAATGTAGTGGCTAAAAATCCTAAGAAAGCACAGACCATCCATACTCTCTGGACTAGTTTGACAGGTAGCACCGTTGCGACCATTGCAACACCCCCACCAGATGTAGAGCCAGCAGCTGTAAGGCCCAAGGATTATAACATAACATAAGTAGCATTGGGGAGGAGAGATAAAAAGGGTGAGCTAGATTTACTAAAAGAATCCACCAAGGTGATAGAGGCTAGATACATCAAGCAAGGCCAAAAAATGAAGGAGGAAAGAGAGACAAATGCCAATCTCCTCGCGCTTCTGGTAGAACTTTCACAACCCTTGTCTAACATCCACCCTGGGATTCCTTCCTCCAGATTTCCACTTGTGCAGAGCGATGTGCACTCTCTGTGAATTATGAAAAGGAAGGCACAAGTTGTAGATAGGTGGACCGCTGAGCAAGTGACCGCTATGAGATAATTTATGGTGGTGTCCCTCCTAGACCTTTATTGGGTTTATTCTCTTCTTATCTAGGAAAAGGGCTCTGATCTCATATGGGAGAAAGATTTAGTGAAGTATGAAAAATAGAGGGCCGGGCTAGAAGAAATATGCAACATAGGAGAAGAAGTCACCACAGAGGCTAGAATTTTGGGAGATGAATCATATGATTCCCTCTAGGCCCAGTACTCCAGACTTGTCCTCAGAAGTGAGGTGTGCAAGGAACTGGTTAAGGCAAGTTGATCCCTTCACCATCAAAATGTGTACCCCAGAGGACTATGTCCTCAGCAAGTTCGATGAGTGGATGGAGTCCCTATATATGCCTGCTAGAGATTTTGACCAGGGCAAGTTGTCCAAATTGTCTAAGACAATGATCTGATCACATGATTCCATCAAGATGGTGGATGAATTTTGGAGCAGGGCCAAAGATGTTCAGGAAGCATTGGAGACTGTTTGCAGTCGGTGGGACATCATCAAAAGTGTAGATGAAGAAAGCATAGGCCAAGTGTTGGAAGCTTGGGAAAAATAATGAGGAATAATAAAGTTCTCCGGAGTCTGGAGAGTCTCACAAGGAAATGTATTTATGTAATCATTCATTCTTTTGGAATGCAAGTTCCCAAATCTTGGAATTCTAGATCTCACTTTTTGTATTCTTTTGAGTGACCCGTGTCTAGATTACCAAGGTTGACCGGTCACTTTCAAGGTATTTAATAAAGGTTTTCAGAAGGAAGGTAACCACAACAAGGCACATCGGCTCAAAAAGAGGTTTCTGACAGATGGTATTCCCAAGGTGCCACTTTAGTGTTACACTTAGCACATCAGAGATAGGGCATTGATTTCCCATTTATGAGGCATGTAGCCTCGATTCCCGGGAGATCAGATTTCTTCTTTCTCCTCTCAACTCTCTTCTCAAGGCTGATTCTTCTACTCCTCTCTTCTTGTCTTATTCTTATGACATGTCAGACCTTTTCCATCTCGAGATCTTTTTTAGCGTGGTGCAGGTAGTACTGGCCACCATAAAATATTATTATATTATAAAGTGTAAAATGAATTAGGTTTAGGTTTAGTTCAAGTGATGTGTATAAATAATAAGTCTGACCTCATTCCAAGGGTCAACAAAATTGATGATTTTACAGTCCATAGCTAATAGAAATTTGGTATTCTTAGTTCTTAGTTGTAGAGCTCAATTATCCATAGTTCCCAAGCTTTTAGTAGTTAAATGCTCCCTTGGAGCCACCATTGTAACCCACACCAGTGCTTGCTGGAAGATTTTTTAATTAAGGAAGGGTTCTATCAATGATGTTGCTAGTATTCTAATCTCTGGTTAACGGTATTTTATGCTTTGTGTTCTTTATGTCCTCTGCTCTAATGCTTCAAAGTAGATTAATGACCTTTTCCTTTTATATTGACCAAATATGAGCTGATGGTTTTATATTTCTTCAGTATTTAGTGTACTGTGTTAGAGCATTGTTGATGTTTTGAATGTTTAGTATAAATATAGGTAGATGAAATACTTCTAACTCTGCAATATCTTTTGAAGTTTATTTTTTAAATGAATGCACACTTGCAAGAAACCCCACTTACTTGAATCCCTGGAGAAGATAAGTTAAGATAACAAGTTATCCCCCTCAAACAAAACAGTCACATTTCCCAACTAAGCCTTGCACTATCGAGACCCGGCTCTCACGTGCTTGGAGGCCCCAGGGAATCTCATTTCCCTGGACAACCTTTATAGGTGAATTTTTCTAGTACCTTGGTACCCGGTGACAACTTTCTTCTGTTGGCAGACCCAGTCACAAAGACCCGTCAACAGATCTCTTATCAAGAAAAGAATAATCTTGATCACATTAAGTCCTAACCATAAATGCAATTTAACATCTTTAGTATGACCTAACCTAAGCCCTAGGTCCTAATCTATCCTCACACTTGATTAATTAATTAATTCCTAAAATCACAAAATATGGACAAATAAACCTTATGTTATTTATTTAATTAATCTCCTATTATGTTGATTAAATAAATAGCCAATAGTCAATTAAATGAAAAATGAATTAAAATTAATAAATTGAGTTAAAATGCATTTAAAATCGTTTAAATATTTAAAAGAGCATTTTATGCCATCATTTTAGTTGACTGAAAAATCAAAATAGAAACAAACATGCTTTGTTGAGTTACCTCATTCTTTGTTGTTTCTCATTTTGGAAACAATCTAGTTGACTAAAAATGGATTTTAGAAGTTTCCTAAATGAATTATTAGTCAGTTCAATTAACTAACTCTCTCAACCAATGATCTTATATTCACATGGATTGTGCTTCTTCGAATTGAATCTTGTCCATTTTTTATCTTTCATTCTTAGTCATCGGTTTGACATAGATTTTCTTTAAAAGAGAGATTCATTTCTCTCACAAAGGATCAGAAGAATTTAAGTAAAGTTATTATATTATTTTTTCTTATCAATATCATTTGAGAATTTAATCATTTATCATATTTACTTGTTTAGCATACTTTCTTGTTTTCAAGTATATCATTTCATAATTTAGGAGTACACTTCCATTTGGGTTATTAAAACCAAATGTAGCTAATCTTTGGATTAATTGTCTTGCTCTCGAATATCATTTATATTAAATAATTCTTAAATCCTTCTTTTAAATAGTTTCAAGTCACCGGGTTTGCAATGATCTTAGAGAAAACTCATACTCCTACATACTAGAAGACAACATATCAATTTATATTAGTTTATTGTTTCCTTGTTCAATGTTTGTTATATTAATCACATAATGAACTATTGAAGTGTTTGTGTATGTTAGATTTCACATTTTCTTACACACATTAAAGGAAACCCAACCAATGGTCTTATACAGTGATGAATACACTTGAAACCAGGAAGATTGGTCTTATACGAGTCATTCATTTTTGAAACTAGACATGTTGATCAAATTGGCTTCATCGCTTCAAATCAAGTCAATTTTTTCTAGGCAATCTCTTAACGATAATCACTTTCATCGCTTCAAATCAAGTTGGTTATCCATTCAAACCAATCAAAAGGTTTAAGAGATTTTGATAGATTTTTCAGTTTCATCGCATCAAATCAAACTCAACTGTCTATTTTATATCTTTTAATCAATCTTCTTTGAAATAATGGTTTCACCACTTCAAATCAAACTATTCTTCATCTCATTTCTAATAGGTCCTTGGATCAATGCATTGATTGTGCATCAATTCAAAGAGGGGCAAATGTAATGACCTAAAAATGGTCATCTAAACCCTAGACCCCCAATCTCAATCTCTCATCAAGAAAACCCTAATCTTGATCACTTTAACTCCTAACTATAAAGGAAATTCAACATCTTTAGTTTGATCTGTCCTAGACCCTAGGTCCTAATCTATCATTGCACTTGATTAATTAATTCCTAAAATCTCAATATATTGACAGATAAACCTTATGTTATTTATTTATTTAATATCCTAGTACATTGATTAAATAAATAGATAATTGTCAATTAAATGAAAAGAAAGGAATTAAAATTAATAAATTGAGTTAAAATGCATTTAAAATTATTTAAATATTTAAAAGTGCATTTTATGTCATCATTTCAGTTGACTGAATATCAAAATAGAAACAAATTTGTCTTCTTCAATTAACTCATTCTTTTTTGTTTCTCCTTTTGGAAATAATCCAGTTAATTGAAAATTAATTTTAGAAGTTTCCTAAATGACTGATCAGTCAATTTAGTTAAGAAACTCTCTCAACCAATGATCTTTCGTTCACATGGATTATGCTTCTTCAAATTGAATTTTGTGCGTTCTTTAGCTTTCAATCACAATCGTCAGTTTAATAAAGATATTCTATAAAAGAGAGCTTCATTTCTCTCACAAATGATCCAAAGAATTTGAATAAAGTTATTATACTATTATTTCTTATCATTATCATTTGACCATTTAAGTATTTAGCATATTTACTTGTTTAGCATACTTTTTTGTTTTCGAGCATCTCAATTCATAATTTAGGAACACACTTTCATTTGGGTTATTAAAATCAATGATAGATAATCTTTGGATTTACTGCCTTACACTTGCATTTATCATTTATTTTAAATAATTCTTTAATATTTCATTTAGATTGTTTCATGTCACTATGTTTGCAATGATCTAAGAGAAAACTCATACTCCTACCTACTAGAAGGAAATGGGTCAGTTTAGATTAGTTTACTATTTTCTTAGTTTATGGTTTCTTAGATTAATCACATAATGACCTATAGAAGTGTCTGTGCCAGAATCATGTGAATATTCTCACTTTGGAATATGAGTGAGGATGGATACTCATATACGACACTATGTATTCTTGTATTAGATTCTATAGAAACTAGTAAAAAAATTTGTGGTGCTAGTTTTTTACAGTGAGCATTTTTCTTAAAGTTTACTAACATCTGACATTTTCTATTTGTTATTTTATGTTTTTTCATAGGCTATTAATTGTCTATAGGTCATTTAATAGAGACTTATATTTGGAAACCCTTGTTTTCAGGATTATTGATGAAGACTTGAAACATCATACTACTGATAAGGTTTTGTTGGTTTCCTGATCATGGATCAACATAACATTGTGCTAAATGTTTTTATCATAGTAAGAACATCGCATGCTAGATTTCTTAAAAGGAATAATTGTATGATGTGGTTGAAATGGAAACGATATTGGAAGATTATTTTTTTTCCCTTCTAGGGATGATAATAAATCCAAAGGCATTGTTATCATTTATTTTCTATAGTCTTACCTTGTAAAGGGCCTGTCACACTGGGAAAAATTAATCACCCTATGAGAACGACCCAAGTGAGGACATGCTAAGCCAAGCCACTCCAAATCACTAAAAATATATCACTTCCTTGAGGTTAAAGACTCAGAAGATGAATAGAATTTGAGATTATACTCATCTCTCACCTAACACATAGTAGGGCCATCAAGTATCAATCATGTTGTCATGACTGCTCATGCTAAGGTAATTTGTGGGGCTATACACCTAAACCACATTTGTGTAGATGCAATAGATGTATTCAAATAGAGAGCCTTAGTAAGAAATCTAGAATATTAACCACCTGGATCACCTTTGATAGTATAATAATCTAAGTGGGAAGGAAATAGTAACTCCCCCAAGACACTCACCATATCATGCCCCAATTAGTGCTTGTAGTTGAATAATACAACATAATTATACCCATTGCATGGTTGATGGTTGTTGTGTTCTGATTCTCTCTTGAGTATGTACCTAAGTTTATGCACAAGGAATTTTTCACTCAACTAATCTCCTTAGGTTATAGTGTTTGGTTTTTATGCTTGAGTTACTATCTTCATAATATCTTCAATTTATTTGAAAACCTAAAACTATGAATCAAAAAATTGTGCAATAGAAGGCACAAAATTGTAATCTCGTGCAACCTTGTATATTTACTTGTATTACATGATGAGAATTCTCATATCACACAGTGAGAGTACACATATGCAAATGACCATTTCTTGTAATTTTTGAC
Source organism: Thuja plicata (assembly GCA_018584345.1). NCBI lineage: Eukaryota > Viridiplantae > Streptophyta > Pinopsida > Cupressales > Cupressaceae > Thuja > Thuja plicata. Next base: position 3,239,354 of record MU227558.1, on the reverse strand, counting down.
CTATTCTAATCTATTGTATGAATCCTAGTACGAGAAACCTAGTTCCTTGTATTACCTGTGAGGAATTCTTTTACAAGTCTTCACTTACTCATACTGGTTTTTGAAAAATTTGCACAAGTTCAATGTTTGACCTAATTTTTGCTGTGTTCCTGATCTCCAGTTAGATTTTGTACTATATCCTAAAATTATGATTCAGAACAATGAAATCATTCTAGTTTTGTCCTTGGTCATAATTCATTGTTAGTCTAAATTTTTTTGTCATGAATCTCGAGGTGGTTGTGGTAGTCCATTGATCAGTCGACCAGTGTCAATTTGATCATGATTTTTCTATGCTATCCTTATTCTGAGTTGTGAGTGTGGGTTCATTAACCTTGAATCAAGATCATATTCTCTTCTTCTCCTTCTTAGTTGGACGTTATCCTTTTATCACCACCTTTGATTTTGGACATAGTCGGCACATCGATATTATTTTAGCACTTGTTAGTAAAATCAATTGATTCATGCCTATGTATACAAACTAGAATATTTTTTAGATAATTTCACAAGGGAGACACTCTTTTCCATTTGATGAAAAAATTCCATTTTAGGAAAACCCTATTTTCATAGAGGAACCAGAAGTTCCAAATAGACCAATTTCTCCTCAAAATAGATCACTTGAATCCAGGATGTCAGGAGAAAGACAAGGAAGAGATTGGTATAGAAATAGAGATCCTAACACTAGTATCCAGGCTGCCAATAGCCAACACTCCTCAATTGATTCTGAGCCTAACAAGGCTGAGATTACCAAATGTCTACATAAAAGACAATTCCTAAAGGTAATGAATACTATCATGAATCAAGACAAGGAACAATAATTTCTTGAATTGGCCCAACAAGGAGGCCAACATCCTTCTCACTATAGGGTTGAAGATGTCATCACTAGGGACAAAGAAACTCCTTTGACAACCATAACCAAACAACTATAAGCCTTGCAAAATTATATCAAGAGATAAAAATGGAAAAAGAGAAAGTGACCAAAAAATACTCTATGGACACCATTTCTCTATTTATTTTTTACAAGGACTTGTATTTACGTCCATTCCCACATGGATTAGAAATTCCTAAATTTGACAAATAAGGTGACCAATCTGATCCGTAGGATCATGTCTAGGAATGCTATGCTCTATGCAAAACAATTGTGAATGAACAGACACATCTCATGTTTCTCTTTCAGCAGAGTTTGGTTGGCCAAGCCATTGAGTGATTTTCATAGTTACCCACTGGAATCAAAACATTTGATGAATTGATAAATTTATTTTTATGACACAACTCCTACAACATACAACCTCTTGTATCAATGATCAATCTATGCAACACTTAACAATAAATGGGAGATCCTTTCCTAAATTTTATTCAGCCATGGAGAAGATTATTTTCTATATATCCATGACCCATACCTAAGTTTGAGAAAATGGATATATTGTTAGCAATAATATTCCACCATTACAACTAAGAGGGAGGGGGTGAATCAATTTTAAGCCAAATTATTAAACTTATAAACCAATTATTAAACACAAATTTGAACACATCAAATAAAACATCATAACACAAGTAATTGTTGTTGAGGAAACCCTATAAATGGAAAAATGCTAGTGGGAATTAATACCCATAAATAATGCACTAAAATTATAGTATCCCTGCTAGGACATTTAGCCTTGTTAAAATTTGATTATTACATATAGTACAAATAGACCCTATTAAAGGAGAAATCTTGTTAGGATTCAAGAGAAACAGAAGGCTCCATACCCAGGAACATTGCCAAATGAAAAGGTTAAATTCACCTTGTGGATTCACTATGTGAAATACATATAGAGAGATACAATAACTAGTATACTGACTCATAGAAACTTGGTTTTCTTAAATATTTCCAATTAATTTCATTACCATCACTATATCTTCTCTACATCCACCAGACTTCATAATTAGAATCTTGCATCTTCCTTGTTCTAGCTCACCAATAAACAACTCTCCTTTATACAAGTTTACAATAAACAATTAGGTCATCTTGTTAAGATTTCCCCAATGCACAATTAGTTTTATAGACCCTTGCAAAGATACACAGGGTACCTTACTCAAGTAAAAACCAATTATAACTCATCAATTATACTCCAAGACCCTTAAAAAATGCTTCCCATACTTTAAACATGTTACACCACTGTAGTTAGCCACAAATAGAGCTTCACAAGATCACATGCTTCAGCTGACGTAACCAAGAATAAAGTGAGCCAAAAATAACAAGTAAAATTCTCCAACATTTCTTCTACCATTCTTTAATCTCATAAATCATAACTCATTCTCACATCAAATTTATCCCAAAAACATAGAGACTATCTCTCTCATAATTCTTTGTTAGTGTTTTGTAGCTTGTCTTTACCAAAACAAATATAACTTATTCTAACAACAAGATCAATCCAAGAGACCTTAGATATACTATCCCTACTCATACATGTATACATCTCCGTTCTCACATCCTGTAAAATCCTATACAATGTCCATACACTTTTGTCAGTCTTCCTTGTACTAGTGATAACTAGTCTTTGTGATACTTAAACTAAAACATATGTTGACATCGATGACAAACAATGAATGCCAAAACCTCTAATAGAAACAATTCCAAAAATCTCCCCCTTTGGCATATATGGAAACATATTAAAAAATACAACCCAAATAATATCCTTCTCAATACAATCTTCTTAATATCCTCTTCACAGCTCACCCTAAAATAGTAGGGATTTTCTATTTGTATCTCTCCCCCTTTGACATCAATGGAAAAGGGTACCATATCTCTTATCCTTCTCTGAACATCCCACATCTTCAAGGTGTAGCTTTGTCATGCCTTCAACAACTAGGTTATTCATCACCCAGATATGCCCTAATATGTTCTAGGATCACTCCCCCTGAGAAGTGCACCAAAGAATGAGGTCTAGTAATTGATATAGATCTAATAAGTATTGGAATCGAATTGGATTAAATCAAATAAAATCAAATAATTAATTAATCATGAAATCAAATAATTAAATTCAAGCCTAAAAGGGATCAATCAAATTATATAATTGATTTTAATCAATTAATTGTATAGTTTTATATAAAAAATCAAATTGAACCTATTCACCCTTACATGGATATTTTAATTAATTGATTAAATTAAATAAATCCTATTTTCTTTCGACTCAATTTGATCAACCAATGAGAATTGAGGATTTTCTCTTCTTTTCCCAACCTTTGAGGACAACCATTGAAATGGTCCCCCCATTTGAAACCATTTGAGGGATCAAACTCAACCAAGGATTAACCCATGGTCAATTTACTCTAACCCTTACTCTTGGGAATTTGCAATAAATACAAGCCATTTTGTATGCATTTCATATCCTAGAAAATTTTAATGCATAGCATCATTATTATAGGCAATTTGTGAGCAATTGAGAACATTTTGACCATTTTGAGAAGCAAATTGTTGATTTGAGAGCATAATCATGAGCATTTCAGTTAGAATTTCATATCATTTGAGAGAATTGAGCTAGATTTAAGCATTTTTGTATCAATTTCTCATTCTAGGATTATCCTTGAGAGAGATTAAGGCTGAGAGCTCTTTCAACAAAGTCTAGTTAGAGAACCATGAGATGTCATGGATTTAATTGCAATTCTTTAGGCTAAATTGTTATTTCTTTCCATAGAATTATAGTTGTTAATCCTAATTTCATGAAGGTGTAAATTTTCACATAGAAATGGCACCCACCGTGGGGTTTTAGGCCTCAATTCAATCATTTTTATTATATTTTTGTGTGTTTTTCTTCACTTTCTTGATCATTTTGCAGAAAATAGGTAAAGAGCCACCTACGAAGATTATGAAGCCGCCTGTGAATAGTCAAAAGACACATACAAATTTTACTCTATTTTATGTCTTATTTTCTTTTGCTACCTACATGATAAAGTGTGACACCTAATCCTGTAAAGTGTCGCCTGCTATTTGCAAAGAGCCACCTGTGATCTTTCAAGAGCCACATGCTCTTACTCTTTGACCGCAATTTGTATATTTTGTGCTGCTTATGGATTTTCCTTTGCCACCTGTGGATTTTCCAGAGCCGCATGTTAACTTTTAATTTCTACCTTTGAATTTTTACATTCCGATCTGTAACAGTTGAAAGCTGCTTATTAGATGTTAAAGGCTACGTAGAATTTATTTATTTTAATCAAGTTCTAATTGATTTGTTCACTATTTTAACTCTTTGTATTTTCGATTCCTGCAGATGAAAAATCATCCAAAAGTATAGAAACCAAAGAATAGAGTGACAAAGCCTAGCAAAGAGGTAAGAGCACAAAACAAGCTTTCCAAGCAAATTCATGCATCCAATATTTTAGAAAGCTTAAAGGAAGAAGAAAATTTGTACGATCACTATATAAAATTATTATTTGCGTAGAAAAAGAAATTCCCTACTCTTTAGTTGATTTCTTGTTTTTTGAGTTCTTTAAGCTTGATTTTGAAAAATTTGATCAAAAAGAACTTAGGAGCATTTTGTCAAGTTATTTTCAAGATTTTCTTCACTTTGTTGGTTGTGTTGACTAACTTGTTGGAGGAGCTGGAGTGGGAATGATCACCACTAGGTGAGTAGAAAAAAAGAAAAATTCATCAAAAATGTGCCTAGCCTTTGCTAGCTTCAAAACAAGGTATTCTACGTAACAAGCTTGCATTGATTAAATTGTGGCATTCATTTAAATCTAGTTTAATAGGAAAACCCCTATTATTGTCCAAGTTGAACATGCATTAGATATATACTCTTCACTTTTCAAAGTAAATCAAAATCCAAACATGTGAGTTCAATTTGGTAGAAAGAAAGGGAGGAATCAACCAAACATTTCCTTTATAAGAACCTCCTTGTCAAGGGGTTGAAAAACAAAAAAAAGTGCTTGAAGTGTTTGGAACAAATGAAGATAATAGGGATATGCTCTTCACTCTTTGAGTGAATAAAACTCCCAAACTTGTTAGACTAAGTTCATTTTTCCGCTTTCCATGTATGCTAGATTAAAATAGAGCTTTAGAGGGCTTGCCTCCTGAGAATTCCTTTACGAAGGTGGTGAGAGGGAATGACCCAAAGTGGGAGACAATCGCTTTTTCCATGATATCATCCAACCCACTATAAATAAATGCACTTTACCTTCATTAGAAAGTGACTAAGTTGTGTGCAAGTCATCCTCATTTCCTCAATTAGTCCTCTGGGATTACCCAAAATTGTACTTTCATGTATGTGGGAAGCCCGCAAGGGGGTAAAGTAACTTGACATGATTTAGAATGGAGGTGTGATTAAACTAGTTAAAATAGTAAGCCTACCTTTTAGAGCCATTGTTAAAGCCAAATTTGACTCTAGGTAGATTTCTTGGAAGAATTTCTTGTGTTATACTTGTAAAAAAACATTCGAGAACATACACTTTTAGTGTTGTTTTAGGGATATGGTACAAATTTGATTTGTGTGTTGAGTTTTTACTTCATTATCACACAAGAATCTTCTTTAATAGGTCTGATCAAAACCATTAAACTTTTAAAATCCAAAATAATTGAAAATTTCAACTTTGATCAACAAAGAGCCGCGTACATACAATTTTGTGCCACCTGAAACTTTGAAATGCCACCGGGAAACTTTCATAAGCCAGGTAAGCCACTGGAAAGTGTCGTGTGTCAACATTGTAAAATTGCCTATCAACAGGCCAATGCCACCTGCGAACTACAAAGTGCCGCATAGAGTAATTCCAGTAACCGCGTACCAACATTTAAAGGTCGCCTACACATAGGCAAGTGCCACCTAGAAACAAATAAGGGAAAATAAGGGGCATTTCCCAAGGGTTTGGAAAGATTTTTAAATCATATTTGGATACCCTTTTCAGAGTTATTCTTGGTCAATGCAACAAATAGATCAAAATTCTTCAAAACATTTATAATGATGAATCTATTTGAGAAACAAATCAATCCTATGGTGGAAAATAGTTATCAAAATCAAGATCAAAATATCCATAGGGATCAAAATGACAAAGTGATGGAAGATGACATTCTGAAAGCATCCCAAGATCGCATATTCATAGAAATAATGCAATTAATTTTGAAGCAGGATAAAGAAGCATATTTCCTAAATTTAGATCAATCGAGAGCTAAGCTTCCTCATAACTATGACACATCAAACTTGAGGAAGAATAAGGAAAAACAAAAGGATGCATCATTTAATGCGTCGTCATTATGATCAATTTTTTCTTCTCTTTATGTTTATGGGCCATCCATATCTTCATCTTCTTCATGAAATAAAGCATTTAAGTGCCACAAACCTATCTTGGATCAAGTGAAATTTCATGATCACCCTATTTGTGATCAAGATAATAAAGAGAATGAAGAGAAAGGTACCACTTTCAAGAAATATCTAATGCACAAACCTCTCTCTAGCAAGGTTTCTCCCATAGCCTTTACTCCTTTCATCCTTCATCCATCTCATAAAGCTTCACAACTATCCAAAATTCCTCCATCAAAGAGTGAACCTAATGATGATATTTTTCCCATTGACTATGTATACCCTCAAGGGCTACCTCTAAAAGAAACCCAAGCTAACTTACATCTTGCTACATATCATTTCCATGCTTCACAGATCATATACCCTAAGCTTCCATGTGCCTCAATGCCTATTCAAAATTATTCTCCATCATTCTTCCAAACATTCCCCATGCATACCCAAGCATCTACCTTGTCCTTAGAAGTGGCTCCATGTCAAGAGGATAATCCAAAGAGAAAAGAAAGAAGTATCAATAAATATCAAGATCAAGATTCTATACAATCTCCTCCCATATTTGATGAAGGTCCCATATCCATAGAAGCTTTTGATGATCCCCTTGCACCCTTTCATGTCTTCCAAGCTGATATCCTTCCATTTCATGAACAAGGTATCCTTCCAAGCTCTATACCTAGTCCAACTCCCAACCAAGATCAAGATATCCCTTCCATAATTTCCATTGAACATATTGAAAATCAAGAGAAAAACACCCTCTCTACACCATTTGAAGATCCTTGTCAAGATCGAAGTATCCCATCAACTCCTTGTCATGATCCTCCATATTCACCTCAAGAAACTGTCATTCTTCCAAATCCCTTGCATGAGAATAAATCCCTTCAAAACTCAATTGGTCTTATCAAAGTTTCTCGTATGAAAGCTACTCATAAGCCTATTGGTATAAAGATAAATCTTGAAAATGAGAGCCTTGGAAATATAACTCACTCCAAAGATATTGATATCCCTTTCACACCTTATGTCCCTCCATTCAAATGCAACCATATGCCTTCACCATCCTCCAAATCCATTTTGGTTTCCTATGTCCCAAAGCTAAAGTCTTCATCCCTTCCATTCATATTGGGTACCTATATTTCTTCATCAACCAATCCTACCATCCCTAGTTCTCCATTCACTTACCCTACCATGTATCAAGATCAACAAAGGCACACATACTTGAAGAATTTCCAAACACCAATTCATATGAACCCTTCATATTATTCCCATTGACCCAAAATTCCTAAGTCTTTTGGAAGTAATTTGGATATGCAACATAAAAAGAAAAAATCTAAGAATGCACATGTATGTAAAAATCACCATGTCCCATCTAATTGACATGTGAATGAAAATAAAAAAGAAATATCCAAAAGGCAGCAAAGGTCCACAAAGGAAAATGAAATATACAAAAGTTCACAAAGGTCCACCAAGAAAAAAGAAAAATCAAAGAAAATGTGGGTTCCAAAATCCCTCATTGAATAAATGCATCCAAAAGCATCACAAAAGAAAGAAAAATCAAAGACTATGTGGAATCCCAAGTCACTTTTGAAATACTTTCACACAAAAGAAAAATCAAAATTGACATTCAAGCTTCCAAAGGCTTATATTCCATCTCCTTCTGAACGTCTTCCACTTTCCAAGTCTAATTTGGGTTCCTATATCCCAAAATCCACTATCTTAGCTACATCCTCAGCTCCTTCATATATTCTTCCTCCATCATTCCACCACCCTTCAAAGTGTGTGTCAAAGTTGATCTTGCCAACATTTCCATCCACTACATACCTTCTTGTTATCCTCACATTCATTATCCAACACATACTTTCCATCTTTCCATCCCTTTTGTCCAATCTATGGCATAAAACCTTCACCACCATTTACCCTTATCCTTCATATGTGTCCATTATTATCACCTTATCAATATCTTTGAGAATCCTAGCCATAGCCATGGTTTATTATAGCATATCTTTCAGATGAGAATTGTTCAAAGATCCCAATGATGAGAAAATATTGAAAAATACAAAAAAGAAAAAAATTGAAAAAAAAAAAGTGCCTTGGTGAAAACCTAGTAAAATAGGCACCTTGGTAGAAAAAGTAAATAAAAATCAATCTATCCTATGGTGAAAACCACTTCTTGTGGCCCCTTGGGTAAGTACCATGATGAAAACCTAGAAAATAGGCATCATGTGTAATTCCTTCCTCTTGCACTCTACACTTGCGAGAAAGTTTCATCCATGTTATCCTCCATCTTCCATATTCTACCATTCATCTCACTTGCATCCATATTCCCTCTTTTACCTTTGGTCTTGACAAGGTTGAACATATCTATGAGTGTCACTTATCTTGACACTTTTATCCTTTCTATCAGCTTATTCACTTGTTGCATTCATGCTCCCCTATCATGATCTTGCTTCTCCCCAATCCACCTTCATTATTCATATGCAATCTTTCCATGATCCCAAGTCATCCCCTCATAGCCTCCATCACCCCTTTATCCTGATCATTCTATATTATTCACATCTTACCCAAATTGCTCCATTGGTCTTGATAAAAAATGAAGGAAGTAAAGTTTAATATTTGTTATCAAAAACCCCTTGATATGTCCACTCTTTTGGATCACACACTTTCATGACAATAGATCCTTATCCCACATGCTATCTATAACTACATCATTGGCTTCCATTGCTTATCCAAAAACATGTTTCACATTGCTATATCCTTTTTCCTTAGCTTGGGTAATCTTGAGGAGATGGTCCTACAAGTCACATTCACTTTCTTCATCCATCAATGAAATTTCCATTTCTAATCCATTAGCTTGCAAATCCATAATTCATGTCCTATACCTTGCTAGACATTGGGGACAAACCCATGTGATCTTGTTTGAGAGATGGTAATTTCTTTAAAAAAAAATTTAAAAATTTTCTAAAAATTTCTTAAAACTTCAAAAAATAAAAAAAATAAAAAATATCTAAAAAAAATAAAAAAATTCCAAAAAATATTACATAAAGTCTCTCAATTGCATTGTTTTATTTTCCCAAGGTTTACACGCTCTCATTTTTACTTTGGGTCAAAGCATTGGTTCTTGGTACAAACGGATTAAAAAATGCAACATCTTGGTCACACAACAAAAGCAGATTTTCAGATATAGAGGAGAAATAATTTTGGAGTTTTTGATAGATATCATTGGTCAACCCTAAATAGTTTGATCCTACAACATGATCCTTGAGTTTCATTGACTTATTTTATCAGGATTAAAATTTGACACACCTTAAATGATCAGCATGTTTGGAATTCTTTTTGAAAATCTTGATACAATGTGATACACTTGAAATTTTTGATGAGTTTTTCATTCACCTTTTCAAGTTATGTTGTTTTTAGCTATTCAATGATGTTTCAACTAGATTGGTGATCATGAAGACATGATGTTTTCTTGACTCTTGTGTGACTATTTTGAGGGAGATCCACCAACTTATGTGAGTTCATCTAACGACATGGTCATCAAAGAACCATCAAGGACATTCATATAGGAAGGAGGATTCACCTTTGTTTGTTTATGCAAAAGGATAACTTGGATATTTAACTCTTCAATATCTTAACATATAATTCCACTTGCAACATTGAATCCGTTGAAACCAGTATTCATACTCCCATAGTTAGTCATTCAACTAGTGAGGGTTGTACTCAGTTTCATGGAAGGTTACCAAATGAGATGAAAGTAATATTCATATCCTTATGGTCGCAGTGGAACCAATAAGGATTGTATCAACTCCTAGTTCCACAAAGCTCAATTAAAAAAATATATCTCTATTTGAATTTATTTCGCAAACCTCAAGGAAAATTAGTACCATTGCATTTTCATGATAGATTACTTGCATATTTAGGGTATTTTCCTTAATCAAGGGAGTGGAAGTCAATCATGGTTACATCGTCAAAGTCCTAATCATTGTCCTCAAATATCTGGTTCATCAAATTGATCAATGATACATCATGGATATCATCAATCTACATCTGCTCACCTAGGGGCAATTTCACCATCTGATCAACTCGGAGAAACCTAACTCTGTTTATCCCCATCCCTATATCTACACCTGAATCATATCAAATGTTCCTATCTATCAGCCTCCCACAAATTAATCTTCCCATAAAATTCAATCAAATTGAATATCAATCAGTCGAGTCATCCAATTGGTCATCTAGCATCAATCATTTATCGTATCATCCATTTGTTCATCTGGAGCACATCAAATTTCCTAACTCTCAATCTTCAGGAAGGAAAACCAATCCATCTGTTCATCTCTCTAGACCTTGAGAGTGAATTATTAGTTTATGCAATCAATCCATTTGTTTGTCTCTCTAGATCTTGAGAGTGAATTATCAATTTATCTAATCAATCCATCAACCTACTTATCCTATTAGATTGACATCAATACAACATTAACCAAGTGATTCTAACCGACATCATGTAATATCCGATCATCATCACCTTATCCAATAAATCAACAATATTTTCTCAATCATCAAATTCTCTCATGACCAGGGCATTTTCAAAGTGATTTTATCAGGAAATAAATCTCAATTTCCCAAACTCAACCAAATCATCTAAATCATTCAGATTCATTTTCTGAGGGGGCATCATATATGCATTATATCAGCATCAAGGATTTATATCAGGGGCAATGTCCTATCAACCATATTTTACATCAAATCTAGGGCATTAAAAATTTCAAACTTTTATCACTGGGGCATTAAATCAAGTTTTGTATCAGGGTTTCACATCAAAGTTTCACATCAAGTTCTGCATCAGGGTTTCACATCAAAGTTTCACATCAAGTTCTGCATCATGGTTTTGCAACAAAGTTTCACATGAAGTTTTGGATCAGGGTTTCACATCAAATTTTCAAATCAATCAATTTTTGCATCAGTTAATCAATCAAACATCAGTATCAAATCAATGATCAGGACATCAAGTTTTCTTTGAATCAATGCGCTTTGCACATCAATTCAAAGAGGGGCATTTGTAGACACCCAAAATTGACCAAGTGTCTTAATATCAACAAATCTCAGCAAAATGCATCAAAATGGATCAAAATCAAATTAAAGGGACATTTATTAATCAAATTGGATTAAATCAAATAAAATCAAAGGATTAATTAACCATGAAATCAAATAATTAAATTCAAGCCTAAAAGGGATCAATCAAATTATATAATTGATTTTAATCAATTAATTGTATAGTTTTAAATCAAAAATCAAATTGAACCTATTCACCCTTACATGGCTAATTTAATTAATTGATTGCATTAAATAAATCCTATTTTCTTTCAACTCAATTTGATCAACCAATGAGAATCGAGGATTTTTTTTTTGTCTCAACCTTTGAGGACAACCATTTAATTGGTCCCCCCATTTGAAACCATTTGAGCGATCAAACTCAACCATGGATTAACCCATGGTCAATTCACTCTACCCCCTACCCTTGGGAATTTGATATAAATACAAGTCATTTTGTATGCATTTCATATCCTAGAAAATTCAAATGCATAGCATCATTATTATATGAAATTTGTTTGCAATTAAGAACCTTTTGATCATTTTGAGAAGAAAATTGTTGATTTGAGAGCATAATAATGAGCATTTGAGTTAGAATTTAATATCATTTGAGAGAATTGAGCTAGATTTAAGGATATTTTTATCAATTTCTCATTCTAGGATTGTCTTTGAGAGAGATTAAGGCTGGGAGTTCTTTCAACAAATTCTAGTTAGAGAACCATGAGATGTCATGGATGTAATTGCAATTCTTTAGGCTAAATTGTTATTTGTTTCCATAGAATTGTAGTTGTTAATCCTAATTTCATGAAGGTGTAAATTTTCACACACACATACATCTTTGCATTAGTTAGTACTCAAAAGGAGGGCTTCCCACCCCAAGCATACCTCTGATATAATAAAAGGCATCTTTTGACAAAGATTTTGTGAATATATCTGCTATTTTCTCCTTTGTACTAATGTACTCCAATACAACTTTCTTTTCTAGAACCTTGTCTTTTAAGAAGTGATATTTGATTAAAATTTGTTTGGTATTTAAATGCATAACAAGATTATTTGACATATTCACTATACTTGTATTGTCACAATGTATAACCACTGGCTCCTCAAAAGTAATCCCTATATCCTTTAGCATCTACTTCATCCACACAATTTGTGTATATTTTATAGCTGAAACAACATACTCTAATTTAGAAGTAAACTCAGCCATAAATATTATTTCTTACTTAACCTTGAAACCAACCACTTTCTGAGAAAAAATATGCCACCACTTGTGCTCTTTCTATCATCAACACTCCCTACTCAATCAGCATCAGTGTAAGCAAGAAAATTAAAATTATCAAAACTTGTTAGAGATTCGATTCTGAACAGTTGATAGATTGTATGTTTGTCATTGATGAAAACATATAATACATAATAGTACTTCTATATGTACTTATCCATATGATGAAATGAAGACTTGCATGGATAGATACATGTTGTCGACATGTTTACTATGCTATGTTCATACACGCAAACTCAGATATGATGTTTCAATAAAGATATGTAATTCTCTTATTGACGGTTACAGTTCTGGAGGAATAATAGTTTAAGGATGACGTATGTAACGTGTTGATCAAGTTGCACCTATCTTCAGGATATGTGTATGTATATTCTTTATGAGTTATGATTTGTTGATATTAATCTAAAGGCACCAAACATATTTCAAGAATATTACAAAGTTATGATTAAATTGGTGAAACTGACTTAGTGAAGCGACGCGTCTATTCAGTTAGTACTTGCACATTTGTAATTATGCTTGCGCACTTAATAGAGCCGACAAGGATATTATGAAGAGTTGTCTAACAGGTCCCATGATCTCATACTTGGTGTATGTACTTATAGAAGGTCATTTGTGATAAGAAGAGTTGCAAAAGCCAGAGATTAGAAACACAGAGCAAAGTGTTAAAGCAGCAAAGCTATATTTATCGTATGTTGATAATATAGATATTGATGTTGAATCTTTTAGAACATAGAGAAGGTTTTTGTAGTGCTTTATAAGAGGTTAAAGCATTGGTGCATAAAAGGAACTGATTAGACAAGCAGTGTCACAAACAACAGTTCATCTTGTTGATACAGTGTGTATCAAATAACCATAAGGTTGTAGCCTTCACCACTTGGACAATGAGTCCTTGGATAATGAGTCCACCACCCCTAACAAGGTTATTGTAAAAGACTCCTAAGAGGGTCAGACCCTTAACAAGGTCACTATACTACTGCATTGTAATGATCAACTCCTAACAAGGTTGAAAGATCTTTTAACAGGGATTACTATAAATAGTATAGTTCTTTGTGGGTACTAATTCCCACCGGGGTTTTTACCATTTGGTTTCCCCGTAACAGCCAAATTAATGTGTTTTGTAATGTGTTATTTAAATGTGCATTTAAGTTATATCAATCTGGATTAATAAGTACAAAAGAATTAAAGTAGATGATAACTGATTCACCCCCCCTCTCATTTATCCCTAAAGTATTCCAACAATTGGTATCAGAGCCAAGTTCCTTGGAGAGAAATCCTAACAGCTTAAGGTAGATCAGATGGCATACTTCAAAAAAGAGAGCCCTAAGTTCAATGGAGAGAATTATCTTGATTGGAAGAACAAAATGATAACACATCTATAATGTGTTGGCTTTGAGATCATTGAGATTGCTACACAAGAGGTTGTAATTCCATCTCTGGAAGACCTTGCAAAGGATGATGCTACTAATAGACAAAAGGAAACATTTACCAATAATTCAATTTCCAAAGAAGCCCTAATCAGCACCTTATCTGACAGTGAATATTCCAAAATAAAGAAGATTGACAAAGCATATACCATATGGAAGTATTTAGAAGACATGTTTGAAGGAGATATTCAAGAAAATAATGCATGCAGAAAGACATGGAAGAATAAATACAACAGTCTTGAGATGCTACCAGAATAGAACATTAGAGCTTACAATAAGAGGCTAAATGAAGCAATATCTGGAATCAGAAACAATGGAGGAGAAGTTTTAGAAGAAGACATAATGGACAAGTTGTTAACTACTTTGACATCAGACTATGAAAACAAGATCAACATTATAGAGGAAACTATGCAATTCTCACAAAACTTCAAAAGAGAGACTTTGATCAGCAAAATCTCTGCATTTGAGATATCAAGATTGAACACTGAACCTAAGAATGAAACAACCTTCAAAGCTTCAATCCATGGCAGTAAATTCTCACACATCTCTAGTCATAATGAGAATGAAGAAACTGATGAAGAGCTAGAAGAGATAATTGCCATGATTGCTAAGAGAGAAAAGAAAGGAAAAGGAAAGTATGAAGCACAACTTCCATTCAAGTGTTTTTCATGTAATAAGATTGGTCACTTTGCATCTAAGTGTCCCACAAGAGTCAAGAAGTTTAGACTTGATTACAAACCCAAATATAGGAAGGAATGTTACCATGCTAAAGAAGGTGTAACTGACGAAGATTCAAGAGAAGATGAAATTGAATTCATTGCCTGTAAATACATGGAAAGGTTGCTCGAAGATATGGACATTGCAGATAAAGAAGAGGATCATGAATTAGCCTTAATTTCCAAAGCAGATGTCAGAACTGATTGGATCATTGACAGTGGATGCTCACACCACATGATAGGCGACAAAGACAGATTTGTCCATCTAGACAAATACAAAGGTGGTATGGTTACATTTGGAGATAACACTCCTAAACCTATCATAGGCAGAGGATCCATCACCTTGGATGGAAAGAACAAGATAGATGATTTTCTATATGTTGATGGTTTGCACCGTAAGCTACTAAGTGTTGGACAACTACTTGATAAAGGTTATCATCTGGAGTTCAAAGACAACAAGTGCATTATTAGCAATAAGGATGGAGACATGATTGCATCAGGATCTAAAACAAAAGGTAATGTTTTTCAGCTCAATTCAGATGTAAGTTATTTTGTTGCAAAATTAGATGAGAGTTGGTTATGGCACAAGAGACTATGCCATATCAATTTTGACAATATAGTAAAGATCAGTAATGTCAAGGAAGTTAGAGACCGACCAAGCATTGCAAGACCAATTGATGCAATTTGTAGGGAATGTGTTATGGGTAAACATGTAAGGAGTTCCTTCAGAAGAAAGCAAACCTCAACTGAAAACAAGTTGGACTTAGTGCATATAGATTTATGTGGTCCTACTCAAACAAGATCATACTATGGTGAAAGTTACTTTATTTTGTTTGTTGATGATTTTTCTAGGATGATGTGGGTTTCTTTCTTAAAAGAAAAGTCAGAAGCCTTTGAGAAGCTCAAAATATTCAAATCTAAGGTTGAGAATGAATCTGGACTAAAACTGAAATGTTTAACATCAGATAGAGGAGGAGAATTCAGCTCTGACCGGTTTTATGATTACTGTGAAGAACATGGAATAAAAAGGCAGTTGAGTGCCTCTAGAACCCCTCAGAAAAATGGAATTTTAGAAAGGAGAAAGATGATTATACTTGATACAGCATGCACCATGATGATTGAAGGAAAAGTGCCACACACCTATTGGAGAGATGTAGTGAACACAAAAGTATATACTATCAACAAAACACAATTGAGACCAGGCATGGACAAGACACCCTATGAACTTTGGTTTGGTAATGTACCTACAGTAAAATACTTTAGAATATTTGGCAGCAAGTGCTACATCATGAGAGATGATAGTATTGGCAAGTTCGATGCTAGAAGTGATGAAGGTATTTTACTTGGTTACTCTACAAAAATCAAAGCTTACATATGTTTCAATTTGAGATTAAAGAAGATAATTGAAAGCATGCATGTTAATATTGATGAGAAGTTTATGATTCAAGAGAGGTACTATGAATATGCACCTTTGATTGGAGATGAACCCAGACCTAACAAAAAAGACACTATGATTGAAAAAATGTTTGATTGTATTGATGTCTCATGTAATGACCCTGATTCATGCAATGAAGAACCACAAATTACAGAGGAAGAAGTCACACCTAAGGTTCCTAAGTTTACATCTAGATACCATTCTAAAAATGATATCATTGGAGATCAGAGCAGCAGTTTTTTTACCAGATCAAAAGCAAAGAGTCTAACAGTGGATGAAGAGGTATTTTTACTTTCATAGATTAAACCTTTAAGTGTTGAAGATGCCTGTAATGATTCTGATTGGAAGAGTGTAATGAAAGAAGAATGAGATCAGATAATCAAGAATGACACATGGGAATTGGTTCCTAGACCAAGTGATAAAAATGTGATTGGAACAAAATGGATTTTCAGAAACAAAATGAATGAAGAAGGTACAGTAATAAGAAATAAAGCAAGATTAGTATGTAAAGGATATGCTCAGAGAGAAGAAATAGACTACACTGATACATTTTCCCCTGTGAGTAGACTGGAAGCCATAAAATTGTTTTTGGCGTATGCAACATTAAAAGACTTTAAAGTTTATCAAATAGATGTCAAATCAGCCTTTTTGAATGGTGACTTAAAAGAAGAAGTCTACATAGAATAGATTGAAGGATTTAACCTTTCAGATAGACTAGAAATGGTATGCAAACTGAAGAAATCACTCTATGGACTTAAGCAGGCCCCAAGAGCTTGGTATGAGAGACTAGATGGTTATCTCACCAAGATTGGATTCAAGAAAGGAGAAACAAATTGCAATTTGTTCATAAGAGAAAGACCTAATGGATTACTATTAGTTGCCATATTTGTTGATGACATTATCTTTGGTGGTAATGACAAGCTTAGTATAACATTTGCAAAAGAAATGCAGAATGAATTTGAAATGAGCATGATTGGTCCTATAAAATAATTTTTAGGACTGAATGTAAAATAGACAGATAAAGGAATATTCATTAATTAGTCAAAATATGTGAAGGAAATATTGAAAAATTTCAAGATGGAGGATTGCAAGCCAGTATGCACTCCTATGATCATAGGAAGTAAACTTTCAAAAGATGATGACTCCATAATAGTTGATAAAACATTGTACAAATCTATGATTGGAAAGCTTATTTATCTAACTCAATCAAGACCTGACACATCTAATGTAGTTGGCATTGTTGGAATATTTGTAGCTGAACCTAAGCATAATCACCTAATGGCAATCAAGAGGATATTCAAATATCTTAAGGGAACTATAGACTATGGTTTATGGTATCCTAAATCAGAAAATACACAACTTCATGTGTATACTGATGTAGTTTGGGCATGTTGTATTGATGATAGGAAGAGCACTTTAGGAGGAGAAATATTTATTGGAGAAAGGTTGGTATCTTGGACAAGAAAGAAGCAAAACTGTATTTCTCAGTCAACAGTCGAGGAAGAATATGTTGCAGCAGCACTAAATTACACAACAATTGTTTGGATCAAGCAGATGGTTAAACACTTTGGTATTCAGGTTGACCATCCTATTGATATTCATTGTGATAACACCAGTACTATTAACATGTCTAAGAACCCTGTGATGCACGCAAAGACAAAACACATAGAGATCAAGAACCATTTTATGAGAGAAAAAGTTGTAGAAAAGGAAGTAACATTGGACTATGTAAGCACAAAAGATCAGTTAGTAGACATTTTCATGAAGCCTTTAGAAAAGGATACTTTTGAGTATCTAAGGGAGAAGTTGGGATTCATTCCCTATCCTAAGTTTGATTAGAAAAACATCAAGTACATCAGTCTTGTGTGACTGATGAATGGTTGACTACTCTACTTCTGGAGTAGTACCTATGCATAATGATTTATGGCACCCTTTGCCATTGATATCAATGGGGGAGTATGTACTAAAAAAATAGAACAGAAACAAAGAGCTAAAACAAGGAACATAAACAAAGAGATAATACAAGGAACACATGCAAGGAGCTTATACTCTGGGGGAGTATAGATCTAAAACACAGTCTATGTAACTGCAGCAATATAGATGAACCTTTGATGAGGATATTGAGAAGATTGTAAAAGAAAGAAGACACCATGAATAGAATTTGTTTTTATCATATGTTGCCATCAATGCCAAAGGGGGAGATTGTTGGAGATTTGATTCTGAATAGTTGATTGATTGTATGTGTGTCATTGATGACAACATATAATACACAACAGTACTTCTATATCAACTTATCCATATGATGACATGAAGACTTAAGTGGATAGATACATGTTTTTGACATGTTTACAATGCTATGTTCATACACACAGACTCAGATATGATGTTAGAGTAAAGATATGTAATTATGTTATTGATGGTTACAGTTCTGGAGGAATAACAGTTTAAGTCCAATGTATGTAATGTGTTGATCAAGTTGTGCCTATCTTCAGGATATGCGTGTGTATATTCTTGATGAGTTATGAGTTGTTGATGTTAATCTAAAGGTGCCAAACGTATTTCAAGAAGATTGCAAAGTTATGATTAAATTGGTGAAGCCAACTTAGTGAAGCAACGTGTCTATTCAGTTAGTACTTGCATTTTTGTAATTATGCTTGTGTGCTTAATAGAGCAAACAAGGATGTTATGAAGAGTTGTCTAACAGGTCCCATGATCTCATACTTGGTGTATGTACTTATAGAAGGTCATTTGTGATAAGAAGAGTTGCGAAAGCTAAAGATTAGAAAAGCAAAGCAGAGTGTTAAAGCAGCAGAGCTATATTTATCATATGTTGATAATATAGATATTGATGTTGAAGCTTTCAGAACATAGAGAAGATTAAATCGATCAGATTTCCACAATCCATTGAATTAGAGCTGAGTTTCTAGTTTTTGATTGTGTCTATTTTTTAAGCATCAACGTTTCGGATCATACTCTGTGATCCATCATCAGGATGAGAGAGCATTAAGGAGAAATAATAAGTTGCAGACTAGGCCACACTCAAAGAATAAAACAAGAAGGGGTGGAGTGAGAAAAAAGGGGCACAGTAAACGAGGGGAAAAAAAGGATGACTACCAAGGGTAAAAAGAAGACAAATAATAAATAATAATAATAATAATAATCAAGAGTAATAAAAATAAAAACCAAGGAATATTAATAAAAATAATAATAAAGATAATAATAATAAAAATAATAATATTAATAATAATAGTAAAAATAAAAATAAAACACCAAGGACCACGAAACGCAAAACAAAGGATTAAAAAGAGGACAAAGAAAAAAGAAAGAAGAACCCAAAAAATAAAGGACAAATATATATATATATATATGTATGTATATATGTGTATATGTATATATAAATATGTATACACACACATGTATATACATATTATATACATATGTAAAAATACGTATACATACACACACAGACACACAAACAGACAAACACACATAACACAAACACACACACGCAAATATATATATATATATATATATATATATATAT
>MU227558.1:3191362-3210097 GCA_018584345.1 Thuja plicata | reverse complement strand
ATTTCTTCATAGAGATTGTAATCATTTTATTGTTGTTAATAGAAGCTTATTCTTGCAACATGGTTTTCAACTCTCTGCCTTTTTGGCCACCATAGCTGCTTTTTTCTCCTCTGTCTTGCTTCTTCTCGTGATAGTGTTTGCATGCAGGTTTCTTGGGTTGATTTGCAGTTCAGCAAATCTAACATGAAGTGCCATGATTCTTCATCTCTGCATCATCCATCCACACTACCTCTTCTTCAGGGTTCCCAACCTACTTCACAAGTTATTTTTTATATTCATTGTTTTTGGTCTTCTTGATGACCTTTTTGTCAAGGACCTTTTCAAGTGTCTTGGGTGCATGAGGAGGTAAATATGAAAGGTCTTGTTGCAACTCTTCAATATGAGCCTCTATACCTACATCATGATGACCTTTATATGGGGTTAGATCAGACACATTGAAGATATGAGATATACCTATATTAGAAGGAAGTGCTATCTTATAGGCATTCATGCCATGCTTCTTCAAAATTGCATAAGGACCCACTTTCTTCATGAGTAACTTTGTATGTTTTCCCATTGGAAACCTCTCCTTCCTCAGATATACCCAAACAAAGTCACCAACCTAAAATTGTACATCTCTCCTCCTTTTACCTGCACTATCTTTATACTTCTCTGAACTTCTTTGTAGGGTCATCCTTACTTGATCATGGATCTCCTTCATACTATGATAAATTTTTTCTTAATGAGCACTCACCTACCCATCCTTTGGAATATCTCTCAACTCCAATATACCCCTTAGATTCTACCCATAGACAATCTAAAATGGACTCCTTCATGTAATTCTATTCATAGATTCATTGAAGGCAAATTTTCTTGTGGGAGGATGTTGTCCCACTTCTCTCCATAATGTTTTTTTGAACATGTCAATATGTTCCCCAATAAACTATTGACAAATTTAGTTTCCCCATCCATTTGAGGATGATATTTTAAACTAAAGTTCAAGTTTGTTCCCAAACTTTTCCATAAGGTTCTCCAAAAATGTCCAATAAACTTCACATCCCTGTCAGACACAATAGTTTGAGGAAGTCCATGTATCGTCACTATTTCTTTGAAAAACAAGTTTCCTACATAGGTTACATTAGTAGTACTTTTACATGGCATGAAATGTACCATCTTGATGAACCTATCTACTACAAAAAAGATGTTATCAATACCTTTTTGAGTCCTAGGTAGTCCCATTACATAATCCATACTACAACTTTCCCATGGCCTTGTAGGTATGGGTAATGGTTGATACAAACCAGCATTGTTGGAAGTTCCTTTGGAATTTTGATAAATGGTACATTGTTCAACAAAATTCCTTACATCCCCCTACATTTTAGGCCAAAAATAATTTCTTCTTACCTATTCAAGAGTTTTATCCAGCCCAAAGTGCCCACTCATGCTTCCACAATGCTTCTCTTTCACTATGTTGTCTCTCATAGAACACCTAGGAATTCATAGTTGATGTACTTTAAAAAAGAATCCATATTGGATCAAGTAACCAACATATTCAACATGATATGCTCCAGAAAAATCATAACAAACCTTGTAAATCTCATGAAAATCCTCATCATTTTCATACATACCTTTCAAGGAGTCAATACCTATACTTTCCAATTTCACTTATTGCATTCTCATGGCCCTCCTGCTCAAAGCATCAGCCACTTTGTTAGAAAATCCATTCTTGTGCTTGATTGAAAAGGTGTATTCTTGGATTGATTCAACCCACTTCATGTGTTTATGACTCAACTTCTCTTGGCTATTCAAAAAACTAAGTGCTTGGTTGTCAGTAAAAATAATAAACTCCTTTGGAAGGAGACAGTGCCTCCATTTCTTCAAGGCTTACACTAAATCATACATCTATAGATCATAAGAGAAGTACTTCCTCTTAGCCTCATTAAAATTTTCACTAAAAAATGCAATGGGCCTCCCCTCTTGGCTGAAAATAGCACCTATAGCCACATTAGAAGCATCACATTCAATGAAAAAAATCTTTTGAAAATATGGAAAAGCTAGTATCTAGGATACCTTGATACCTTTTGTTTCAGACTTTGAAAATCCCCCTCTACCTCCTTGGTCCACACAAACTTGCATTTCTTCTCCCCTTTAATAGTCTCCAAGATTAGTGCACAAATCTGACTGAATCCCCTTATGAACTTCCTATAAAAAGAAGCAAAGCCATGGAAACTTCTAACCTTTGTCATGGTCCTTGGAGAGAGCCAATTAAAGATAATTTCCACCTTTTTTAGATCCATCTTTATGCTTCCACCTAAAACCATAAAACCAAGATATACCTATTCTTCTTGCATGAAGACAGATTTATCCAAATTTATTTGGATCTTTTCCTCTTGCAATCTTTTAAGGACCGAACTCAAATGTTTAATATGTTCATCCTTAGATTTACTAAAAATAAGTATTTCATCTAAGTATATAATCAAAAACTGCCAAGAAATGTCTTCAACACCTCATTCATGAGCCTCATGAATGTGCTAGGGGCATTAGATAACCAAAAAGGCATTAATCTTCATTCATATAGCCCTTCATTAGTTTTAAAGGCTTTCTTTCATTCATCTTTAGCCCTTATTCTGATTTGATGGTACCCACTCTTCAATTCCACCTTTGAATAGTACCTTGCACCCCTAGATGGTCCAATAGGTCTTCAATTCTAGTCATAGGGAACCTATACCTAATAGTTATTCTATTAATGGCTCTAGAATCCATACACAACCTCCAAGTCACTTCTTTCTTAGGTGCTAATAGGGTAGGGACAACACATGGGATTCAAATTTTGTTAATCAAACCCTTCTCCAAAAGCTCTTAGATTTTCTTGGACATCTCTTCATTTTGTTGGGGTGTGGGTTTATATGATGCTTTGTTTGGAAGTGTGGCTCCAAGGATTAGATCCATATTATGGCTAATCTCTCTGATTAGGGGTGATATATTTGGTAACTCCTTGGTGACAATTCCCTTATACATCTCTAGCAAATTTGCTACCTCCTTAGGACCTACTCTCCTAGGTTCTTCTTTTATCTTCAATACCTTCCCCTCTTCTTGTTTTGGAAATACAATCAATGCATAACAAGGAGTATCTTTCTCCTTCAACACCTTTAAAAATTCTTTTTCTCCTACAAAAAAACCATGGAATCTTTTTGTTGTTCACCGTTATCAGGCATGGGTAGTAAAGTTACCCTCTTACCTTGGTTTTTTATGTAGTAGGTGTTTTTACTCCTGTCATGATGTGCCTCCAAGTCATATTTCCATGGCCTCCCAAAGAAAAAATGGCATGCATCCATAGGTACCATGTCACAAAGTACTTTATCCTTATAGTTCCTAATCTGAAACTCTATCCATGCTTGCTCTTCAATGACTGTATTCTACCCTTTTGTGAGCCATGACACCTTAGAGGGTGTGGGATGTGTAATCCTCTTTACTTTCAACTTCTCAACTAATTCAAGAGACACCAAATTATCAGTGGAACCAGAATCATTAAACACTCTAAATACCTTTTTTCCCACTTTACAAGTAGTTATGAAAAGTGTCTTTCTTTGGGATGACTCTAGTGCACTAGTGGTGCAGAAGTACACCTAACTCAAACCCTTAGCTCTTTATTTTTGGCATGTACTAACTCTAGCCAAGTTAGGAGAGTTTGTGTGGACCTTAGAAGGTCATTTATTTTTCCCTAAGATGGATATGACAAGATCAATTCATGTCTATATAGGTTTCTAAGTTGGTTTCTTTTAGTGGTGTGTGTGTGTGTGTGTGAGGTAGTTTGTAAGCCCCTATAAATCCGACCAAGGCATCAGGAACTTTGGATAAGCTTCTTGGTATCACAAGTGGTCAGTTAATGTTGCTGGTTGGTTCTGCTGGTCGATTAACACCATTGGTCAGTTTTTCTCATCAGTTAACACTGCTAGTCAATTAACACTACTAGTCAGTTAACACAGGCACAGATTTAGACTGGTGCTCATTTTTGGATTACGGTTGCTTGGTAAATTCAGTCATAACAACCCATGAAAAGTGGATCTTGTCTTTTATGGATAATATGGGCAGTTGTAATGGTTCCTGAAGAGATGCTTGCAAATATGTGGGAAGTTAGGGTTGTTTCCAAGAGAGCATGGTTTTTAATAATATATCAAGCCTTCATTTTAGAGATTGAGAGAGTAGAGATTGAAGAAGAGGAGAAGCTAAAACAAAGTTAGAGATTTATAGATTATTGTACTATTTTGTTTTGTTTCTAGTAATGCAAAGTTGCAGACTGTGTGTTTAGTGGATATCAAGTTTCTTTGTGGTTCCTTTTTCATGCAAGTAGCTTAGTTAATTTATTTTCTATTTTGTAAGTTGTTAGTTCTTCACCCATTCTAGGTTGTAAGCAGTAATGGCCCCTTGAGATTCCTGAATCTATGGTGAGATTCATGTGTTGGGATGGAATTTGAGAGGATCCCTTCTACATAGTTTCCTTTTTGTTTTTTGTAGGAGAAGAAACAACAAAAATTCTAGAGATCTTACCCTAGGCGAGCCTGGTGATAGTTTGGCTAGGGAAGAGAATAGAACAATGTTCTGAAAACATTGGTTGAATGTATCTAGTTGTGTAGGTTCAGCAAGAAGAAGATGAAAATAATTTTGATGGGGACTGAGTCTTGAAGAGGAGGTAAAGTTGAGAGTGACTTACCTTAGTGTAGGGTTGTGAATACCCTAAGAGATCTAGGAGAAAGATCTCATAATAGAGCCAAGTTGGTTCTGTAGTAGCAATAAGACTACCATCCACATCAAATTCATATCAAAGCCTAAATTGATTGGGCTTGTGGTAGATGTTTTAGCCAACAGTAATAGTAGGTGAAAACAAGATGATCAACAATGCAGAGATTGAAAAGGAAGTAGATGAGTAGAAGAGAGTGATAGAGGATCAAAGGGAAAGGAATAGACTCCTTGAAGAAGCCCTTAGTGAGATGAAGGTAAAACTTCAAGAAGTTGTAGATGCAATTAAAATAAAAAATGGAGATGAAGCCAACAACAACAAAGGGAAGCAGAAAGTTGATGAAGAAGAATTGATACCTGAACCAGACCCTCCAATGAGTGAGGAGCCATTTCTAGAATCTCTAAGAGCCCTAAGAGGGAAAATTCTTGAAGGAATTCCATTCTTTAATGGAAAAATGGATAGTGAACTAGTTATGGAATGGATAGAAGGTATTGAGAATCATTTTGAATGTGAGGGAATAAATGAAGCACAAAAGGTAAAAGTTTCAAAGTCAAGATTAATAGGTTCAACATTAACATGGTGGAAATACCTCCAAGAAGAGAGGGAGAAGATGGGTAAGCATCCAATTTCAAATTGGAAGGCAATTTTAGAAAAGGTAAAGGATCAATACCTACCTAAGGATTATGAAATCCAGTTACAAAAGAAGAGGCAGAGTCTAAAACAAAAATATTTGGATGTGGCTACATATACTGAAGAATTCCAAAAGTTATTCTTGAGGTCAAGAGTCCAAGAGGATGAGAATATCAAGGTGGCTAGGTATCTTGGAGGCCTAAAATGGAATATCCAAGAGGAAATCAATTTGTGGACTCCCACAACCATCCATAAGTGTTGCCAACTTGCATTGAAAGTGGAAGAGAAGAACAAAAAGAAATTAGAATCAAATTTCAGAGGAAGAGGAAGAGGTAGAGAAGGAAGATGACAAGGAGGCTATGGTGGAAGAGGATCAAATTCAAGGCAGGAAAGTGAGAGAAATATCATGGAAATTTAGGAAAGAAACTCAAATAGAGGAGGTTTAAACAGAGGTAGAGGCTCTAATACTAGTTGGAGAGGAAGGAACAACAGCAATCAAGGAAGAGGAGCATCCTACTTTGCCACATGAAGTGCTACCATTGCAATTAGGTAGGAAATCCTACCTATAGGTGTCCTAAAGAAGGTTCTAATTCTCAAGGAGGTGGAAAGAGAGTTAACTATGTCAAAGAAGAATCAAGTTGCAGCAACAAGCCATCTGAGGTACCATTAGAATCAAAGGAAGGTGAGAACCTCATAATAAAAAGGACCTTAATCAGAGAGCCATGCAAAGAAAAACCAAGCCAAAGGAGAGAACTCTTTAGAGTAAAGTGCAAGATCATAGGGAAGGTGTGTAGAGTCATTATTGATTTAGGCTCAACTGATAATATCATTAGTGAAGAGGTAGCCACCAAGTTAAATTTTAAAAGGATTCCATATAAAAACCCATACAAGGTTACGTGGCTCAACAAAGGATAGCATGTGTTTGTAGGAGAACAAGCATGGGTAGAGTTCACCATTGGAAAGTATAAGGATAGAGTTCTATGTGATATTCTTCCCATGGATGCATGCCACCTTCTACTTGGAAGGCCATGACAATTTGATAGGAAAGCCATGCATGATGGAACAAAGAATCCATACTCATTCAAGAAAGATGGAGTGACTTTCAAAATTCAGTCACTAATAGAAGAAGAAGAGATAAAATCATCAAGTCCAAGTGTCCTCATGGTTGGTGACAAGGAGTTCTTGAATAATCTTAGAGAAGGAGTTGGGTTTGATTTAGTATTAAAGCCAAAAGATGAAGATCCTATCAAGAAATCAGAGATACTAATTGAGGTAAAAGAAATATTGAATGAGTATAATGATATTGTGAATGATGGCCAACCCACTCCCCTACCTCCTAAGAGGCTTTTTAGCCAAAATATTGACTTCATACCAGGAGCTACCTTACCCAACAAAGCTGCCTATAAGATAACCCCTCAATAAAATGAGGAAATAGCCAAGAAAATCAGAGAGTTATTAGACCAAGGCCTAATTAGAAAGAGCATAAAACCATGTGTAGTCCCTACTATTTTAGCACCTAAGAAAGGAGGAGCTTGGAGAATTTGTAATAATTCTAGAGAGATTAATAGAATCACCATTAGGTATAGGTTTCCAATACCTAGAATTGAAGACCTAATGGATTGTTTAGGGGAGGCAAAGTACTTCAGCAAGATTGATCTTAAGAGTGGCTACCACCAAATCAAGATAAATGAAGGAGATGAATGGAAGACAACCTTCAAAACTATAGAAGGTTTGTATGAGTGGATATGTAATGCCATTCAGTTTGTCTAATGCTCCCTCAACTTTTATGAGGCTTATGAATGAGGTATTGGTAGAATGCATTGGTAAATTTGTTGTTGTCTACTTAGATGACATTTTAGTTTTCAGCAAAACTAAGGAGGAGCATATTAGGAATTTGAAAATTGTTTTCAACAAATTGCATGATGAAAAGATAATGATCAATTTGGAGAAGTGTGAATTCATGAAGCAGGAGCTTGTATATCTCAGTTTTTTTTTGTCATAGGGTAACCTCAAAATGAACCAAGGAAAAGTGGATGCCATTCTAAGTTGGCCTACTCCCAAGGCTGCCACTAAGGTGAGAAGTTTCCATGGTTTAGCTCAATATTATAGAAATTTCATTAGACATTTCAATGGGATTTGTGCACCTATATTAGACACCATCAAAGGTGGGATGAAGACAAAGTTTCAATTAACACCACAAGCTGACAAAGGGTTTGAAAAACTCAAGCAGAAGATAGAAAAGTTTCCTACTCTAGCTCTTCCAAGCTTTGATAATATTTTTATAGTAGAATGTGATGCAAGTAATGTGGCCATTGGGGCTGTCATGAGCCAAGAAGGAAGACCAGTAGCTTTCCATTGTGAGAAGCTAATGATGCAAAGAAGAAGTACTCTTCTTAACTTAGGGTTGTATGCTCTATTCTAAGCACTCAAGAAGTGGAGGCACTACTTTTTGCCTAAGTATTTCATAGTATATATTGATAACCAAGATCTCAACTTCCTTAACACTCAAGACAAACTTAGTAGCAAACACATGAAGTGGGTGGAGTATTTACAAGCCTAGACTTTCAATATCAAGCATAAAAAGGGAGTACAAAATAAGGTTGCTGATGCATTGAGTAGAAGGATTCTCATAGTCCAAGAAGTTCAGCTACAAAGCATAGGTATTGATAGCTTCAAAGACCTATATGATGAAGATGAAGATTTTGCTCAAATCTAAAATGTATGCAAGGAGTTTAAAAACAAATTTCATGGTGAGTTTTCTGAATATACTTTGCAGAATGACTTATTTTTTAAAGGAGGTCAGATTTGTGTTCCTAAAGGTTATATGAGGGAGATTTTTATTCTAGAAAAAGATAATGGAGCAATTAGTGGTCATTTTGGAGTCAGTAAGACTTAAGAGCTAGTCATTAGGTTCTATTTTTGGCCTATAATTAATAGAGATGTTAGACAATAGGTTGAGATTTGTGTTGTGTGTCAAAAAGAAAAGAGCACATCTTCTAATGTAGGTATTTATCAGCCACTTCCAATCCCAACTAGACCATGGGAATACATAAGCATGGATTTTGTAGTTGGTTTTCCAAGAACAAGGCAGGGATATGACAATATTTTGTTGTTGTAGATAAATTTAGTAAGATGGCACATTTTATACCTTGTAAGACCATTCATGATGCTTGTAACATTAGACAATTATTTTTTAGTGGAGTGGTGAGGATCCATTGACTCCCACTTAGTATTGTTTCAGATAGGGACACCAAATTCATGAGCTATTTTTGGAAGACCTTATGGCAAAAGCTTGGCACTAACTTGTCTTTTGGATCTTCCTACCATCCACAGATAGATGCCCAAATAGAGGTGGTAAATAGGAGTCTTGGTAACTTTCTAAGATTCCTCACAAAGGATTATGGTCAAGCATGGGACCAACTCATTTGACAAGCTGAATATGCATGCAATGATACATCAAACATATCAACTAGTAAGAGTCCTTTCAGAATAACTTATGACTTTCACACAAGAGGGATTTTTGAGCGTAGATAATTGAAGGAAGGAATGCATGGTAGTGGATATGCTGAGGAATTTTCTCATTCAATTAGACAAGTCCATGAAAGTGTGAGAAATAACTTGATTGAAAATGTTGATATGATAAAGCAAAAGGTGGATGCATCAAAGAGGGATGTTCAATTTTAGATTGGAGACTTTCTGATGGTACACTTGAAAAAACATAGGCTAAAAAAAGGTGACCCTCACAAGATATAGATGAAGAGGATAGGTCCATGTAAGTAGTTGCAAAGTATGGAAATAATGTATATAAGGTGGAGCTTCCTGAAGACATTGGGTTGTCACCAGTTTTCAACATTACAGATTTGATAGCATACAAAGGACCAATTCAAGATGTTGATAAAAACCTTCAAGGGGTAATAGAAGAGCTAAAAGATCTGAAATTAACCCCTACTCCATCTATGAAATTTGAAAAGATAATAGAATCAAGGGTCTACAAGAAGACTAGGAATAAAGACTACATGGAGCACCTTGTAAAATGACATAAAAGAGAGGATGTTGATGATACTTGGATCAGAGAAACAAACTTCAAGAGGTTGGGCATTGATCCAAACCTGCTCAATCCAAGGATGGATTAACCTTTCTTTTGTTTGGGGTAGTATGGTGCAGGAGCACACCTAACTCAAACCCTTAGCTCTTTATTTCTGGCATGTACTGACTCTAACCAAGTCAGGAGAGTTTGTGTGGACCTTAGAAGGTCAGTTGTTTTTCCCTAAAATGGATATGACTAGATCAATCCATGTCTAGATAGTTTTCTTAGTTGGTTTCTTTTAGTGGTGTGTGTGTGTGTGTGTGTGTGTAAGGTAGTTTGTAATCCTTTGGAAATCCAACCAAGGCATCAGGAACTTTGGATAAGTTGCTCGGTATCACTGGTGGTCGGTTAACACTATTGGTCGGTTCTGTTGGTTGGTTAACACTGCTGGTCGGTTAACACTACTGGTCGGTTAACACTGTTGGTCAGTTCTATTAGTCGGTTAACACTACTAGTTAGTTAACACTGCTGGTCTTTTAAAAATTCTAGTTAGTTAACACTATTGGTCGGTTAACACTATTGGTCAGTTAACACTAGCACCGATTTAGACTGGTGCTCAATTTTTCATTACTATTGCTCGATAAATTCAGTCGTAATGGCCCGTGAAAAGTGGATCTAGTATTTTATGGATAGTGTGGGTAGTTTTAATAGTTCCTGAAGAGATGCTTGCGAATATGTGGGTAGTTAGGGTTTTTTCCAAGAGAGGATGGTTTTTAATAATATCCCAAGCCTTCATTTTAGGGATCGAGAGAGTAGAGATTGAAGAAGAGGAGAAGCTACAGGAAAGTTAGAGTTTTACAAATTATTGTACTATTTTGTTTTGTTTTTAGTAATGACAAGTTGCAGACTGTGTGTTTAGTGGATATAAATTTTCTTTGTGGTTCCTTTTGCATGCAAGTAGCTTAGTTACTTTATTTTCTATTTTGTAAGTTGTTAGTTCTTCACCCATTCTAGGTTGTAAGCAGTAATGGCCCCTCAAGATTCCTAAATCCATGGTGAGATTCATGTGTTGGGATGGCACTTGAGAGGAACCCTTGTACATAGTTTCCTATTTTTTTTCTATAGGAGAAGCAACAACATCAAGTCTGGAGATCTTACCCTACGCAAGCTGGGTGATAGTCTGGCTAGGGAAGAGAATGAGAACAATGTTCTGAAAACATTGGTTGAATGTATCTATTTCTGTAGGTTCATAAAGAAGAAGATGAAAATAATTTGAGAGTGACTTAACTTAGTGTAGGGTTGTGAACACCCTCAGAGATCTAGGAGAAATATCTTAGATTAGAGCCAAGCTAGTTCTGTAGCAGCACCAAGACTACCATCCACATCAACTAGGTGCTTTGATCAAAGTACTTCTCATCATGAGTGAGGTTCTGCAAAGGATTCATGTGAGTGTACAATGTGTTTTTCTTCATCCCTCACCAAATTCTTCCTCCTTGCACCTTGTTTTTTCCCCTTTTCAGGACACTTTGATGCTAAGTGCCTGTGTTGATGACATTTAAAGCATTTGATGGTGTTTGTACCTCTCCCCCCAAATCTTCTTCTAGATTTTTATTTTCTTCCCTTCAAGGATCCCCTAGATCTTCTTTCTCCTTGGTTATGTTCATGGATTGATTCTCCAAAGTCCTTTGGACCTTGTCCTCTTCCACTAGAAATGCCTCTGCCCCTATTTCTAGAGTCTCTTTGTCCTCTCCCTCTACCACCTTGTTCTTGTTTCCTTTTTATTTTTTCCTCAACCTTCAATGATCATTGACAAAATTTATGTACTATGGTAGGGCTACTCAAGCTAAGTTCATCTTCAATTGTAATCCACAATCCTTGCATGTACTTTGCAAGCTTCTCACATTTAGGCCCTGTTGTCTTGGAATTCATGACCAGCCTCTAGAACTCTTTAGTGTAACTTGAGACATCTAATTATTTCAGGCTCAAATGAATCCTCTTCTTATGAAGTTTAAATTCATAATCCTAAGGTATGTATGCCTCTCTCAACAAGGCTACCATCCTCTTCCAAGTATTTATTTGTCTTTTTTCATTCTTCACCCTTTCATCTTGAGTGAAATTCCATCATGTGAGTGTAGGTCCTTTCAACTTTGACTTGAAAATATTTAACCTCTAGTTCTCAGGGATAACTTTAAAGTCAAAGAAACTTGTGAGAGCATCAACCCAATCCATTGCTACTTCTGGGTCCATCTTCCCATTATACATGGGAAAATCTAGTTTGGCATCCATTGTCCTTATCTCCATGGACATCAAGGTCTTCACAAGTAGTCTTTAATCTGTAGGAAACTCTTCCTCTTCTTTCTCAAGGGGCTCTTCCTCACTCCCTTCCTCATTTACATTAGAGTCTCCACCACCCTTCTTATCAACCTTTCCATTGATTCTTTCCAATTCTTTCCTCAAATCTTTGTTTTATGCCATTTTCTCTCTCACAATCCTTGCAAGTTATACGTTGGTGACCCTTGATGGGATCTTTGAGTCTCCTTCATCTGTAGACATGGTTCTCAATTATTTTTCAAAGGATTTTTCTTTCTCTAATACCACTTGATGCAGAGGTTTTCTCTCTTAGTGAGCTAGATCCACTTCACTATTTTGTGCTTCTACAAATCAAGTCCTCCTACCCCTATTTCTTGGGTATCCACAAAAAATCCCTACACCTTCAAGTGATTCAAATTATACTCACCATCTCCTTAATTTTGTGACCCCATAACCCCTCACTGAGTTGATCCTTGTTTCATGCTTCTCCTTATGGTGATGCAGACATATGCACCCAATGCACCCAAATGCATCTTCCTTACTAAAAAATACTCCTACCTATTCCCAAGCCTTTGAGTCCTTCAAACATGTCAATTATAGTCCTTTAACATCCTTTAGACTAACCAAATCAATCCCTTGACCCAATTCAACTCAAAACTCAAAACTGTCCTACTTGACCCTGCCCCTTACTAGTCCTATCTGAACACCTTTTGGGGTTTTGTGAGAAACATCTCCAAAGGACCTATAAAAATTATTCCACAATATTATTTCAAATTTTAGGGAAGCATGTTTCCCAATAGGATAGACCTTGAATCCTACAAAAACTCCAAATCCATGGGATTCCTCTCTAATGGTGAAGAGGCCTAAATGAGTGACTTAATGAAGGAAATGCAATTTAAACTTGGTATTATGCCAAAAAACCTATGGGGACATTTAGGGGCTCACAAATCAAGTCTAAATGTCCAATTATAGCCTCTGATTTGAAGCCCATCAAAAGTTATGGGGTCTGCACTATTTTAGTTATTCCTTTTTCCCAGCTACATGGAGATGCCCGACTAGAGTTTTATGCATACATCTTCATATCTAAAACCATTTTATCCAAAAAAAAATTCAAATGAAATTAGACTCTCATATCTCTCATTTAAACTAGGTCTTAAGAATGTCCCATGGTTAAAGCAAGATATATGAGTTCTGGAAGTTGATAGCCCTAGTTTTATGCAAAAAAATGACTTTTAGTTGTGTGTGACTCAATTTCTCCCAAATTATTCCACTATAGAACCTCTAGTTTGATGAAAATTAAGTATAGGAACATTACTCAACTTTTTATGGAGTCAGATTTCAAAAATCAATCCATACAGACTTGGGCATAAGTAAATAACAGTCAAAACTCATGAAAATGCACTTGTTTTCTTTTCAGTTTTGCAAAATTTCAATACAAATCTCCTCAACAAACTTTTTGAGGATTTTTTTACATAATTTAATATGATTTCCCACCATTTACAACCATTTTGTGTGGTTTTGGGTGTTTATTAACATCTTTTCAAATAAATGTTGTCATTTAGCAACTTTTATAACAATATTTTTAACAACATTGTGCAATTTTTTTTCAAAACTTTACAAAATGACTCCTAGGGTCTAACCAAGGTGGATCTAACCTATTTTTATTTTAAAAAAACCAATCCCACCTTCCCTAGTACATTCTACCCATCCAATTTCCTATCAACCATAGTGAGCCATATAATTTATAATCTATTCTAGGCCACTAGGTTTCACAATTTAGGACTTATTACAAAATTTAGGATCTCTTGATCATTCTTGGCCCTTGGAAAACCAATCCTATCTAAGAAAAATCATGGAGGCCTTCTTTCCACTTTATTTATCTTTTTCCTTTTCAGGGGCTCCTATACCACATATTCCTAGTAGCATTAAGTATAGTTATGTTTCTTTGCTCTGCAATCCAATTCTATTGTGGAGTCCTAGGTGATGATGTTTGTCTATATATTCCATGATCTTTGCAGTAGGTGTTAAACATTTTTTTTATATAAACTCTCCACCTCTATCACACCTCAAAATGTTTATTTTCACACCCGATTCATTCTCAACTTTTTCTTTGAAAATCTTAAACTTATCAAAATATTTAGACTTTTCTTTAAGAAATGCAACCCATGTTATCCTAGAATAGTCATCAACAAAGAGTATAAAATACCTTTGTCCATAGTATCATCTTGTTCTTTTATAACCATAGAGGTCTATATGCACCATATCCAACTTCCCCTTTGTAAAGTAATATTTTCTTGAAAACTGCTTCTAGTTTGTTTTCCCATCACATTCTCTCTACACATGATGTTATAGGAGTTCATAATTTTTGGTAAATCTTTGACTCCTTTTAACATACTTGCTTTAACAATTTTATCAAAATTTATATGAAAAAACCATTTGTGCCATAACCAACTATCATCATCCTTTACAAAAAAACAAGTAGATATAGTAGTATTGAGTTCAAACACTTTACCTCTTGACTTTGTACCTGATCTGATCAAATCTCCTGACTTACTTTTGATAGTACATTTTGCAAAATTGAAGTTTAAATGATATCCCTTGTCTATTAGTTGTCCAACACTAAACAATTTTTGCTTAAGTCCATCAACAAGAAATACATCATCAGTATTAGTTTTTACCATTAAGAGAAATTGAACCTCATCCAATGATCAATTTTAGAGTGTTATCACCAAATATGACTACACCACTATCATATTTATTTAGTTGAACATAATTACTTTTATCACCAGTCATATGTTGTGAACAACCATTGTCTATCACCCATTCAGATTTATTTTCAACATGAGAAACTAGGGATCTTTCTTCATGAATAGGATCATCATCCTTAACAAAAATAAATCCAATTTTATCATAATCCACAACATCATCGTTAGACACACCTTCACTAGCATAATAACATTTTTTATCTTTACAATACTTTAGTCTATGAAACTTAGGATTATGATTGGGAACCCTTGTGGGAAATCTAGATGCAAAATGAACAATCTTATTACATGAAAACCACTCCAGGGGTAAATTACCTTCAAATTTACCCTTACCCCTCTTTTCTCTTGTGATCAAAGCCACAATTTCTACTAGTTTCCTTTCCGCTTCTACTATATTTTCCCAATCATCAACATATTCATCAATTTATCCATACATGTGATCTCTATTGGTGCTTGCAAGACTTGATAAAGCCATTTTGTCATTGTGTACACTCCCCTTGAATGGATATTTCACCTTAGGTAAAGTATCTCCCATATTTGTAGCCTCAAAGGTGGTCAACTTAGCAATCAATATCTCTCTGTTGAATTCCATTATGGTGGGATACAAATTTACAAGAAAATTTGGGTGTTTAAACAATTTAGGGAAGTATATTATATTCCGTTTCATGGTTATTTATGCCTTTAATTTATAGTTTATGCTTGCTTTATTATAACCTGGGCATTTATCTTACTAATTCATTCATTCATCTTATTAATTATGCTAGGGTTTAGTTCTTTTACTCCTCCATCTGCATTTTAAATTCAAATTCATATTTGTATATATTACATGTATTGCATGGTGTCTTTTGTGTATAACTGGCTGATTAAACTTCAACCATGATCTACGGCTAGCGCAAACCATCTATCAATAGATAAACATCATTTAACTTTCAAGGGAATGCACATAGCTAACACGTGTCCTCAAATCTCAGCTGACTAAAGTCAAAGGAGGTTAAATATATTGAGCAAGTCAAGACACATCTGATGGCTGGGGTTATCCCTTGATCAGATAAATGAAGATCTTTTAACCATCAAGGCAATGCATGATGTTGACGCGTGTCCTGGTCCCACTTAATTCTCAGTGATAAAGAACAAAGATCTATGGTTAAATTTTGATGAATTTCTACAAAGATATATAGTAGGCATTATGCCTCAAATCTTAAGATGTGTGATGTTTAATCTTCAAGGAAATGTGATAGTGCGACACATGTTATGGGCTTTCCAAAGTGTGAGGATGAGACAACACAGATATATATGGAAGCACTTGACTAGTCAAACTAAATAATGAGGATTCATGTCAGTTTATGAGATAGGTTAAAAAGAAGATTACTAAATCTCTCATCATTTAGTACATGTGTCTAATTGATTGTGTTCTTTTAATAAAGATCAAAAGGTGATCTACTATAAAACAATATTCGAGGATTAATATATGATTGTGTCTAATGAAGATCAATGATCAGTGTGTTTCCTAAATGGATAAGATGTAGAATCTTAAACCTTTAAGGGAACACACAATGTTGACATGTGTCCCAGACCGAGCGAGGCCTGAGGCAGTATGAAAATGAAGATATAGGTGGAAACACATAATTGATGGATAGGATGACAAGGTTTCATGTCAGATTACATGGTATGATTAAAAGATGAGCTACTAAAAGCCTCATCATTTGGAACATCATTTTAATCAACCGCGATAAATTAACTGGGCCTTAAAGGTGATCAATTGTAAACAAAATCATTGAGAGTTAATCGACTGTTAAGTGGATGAAGATCATTGATAGACATTATGCCTCAAAGTAGAAGTTGTAGGATATATAGCCATTGAAGCATTGCAATGTGTTGAAATGCATCCTAGACCAACATACTATGAGAGACATAATCATCTGTTAAAGGTCGGAAAGCATTGACAGTGGGTGTGTTTCCTCGATGGAAAGATGCAAGACTTTTATCTATTAAGGAATTACATGATGATGCCACGTGTCTTCAAAGGGTAGACGAGTATAAAGTTTTGGAGATGACGTTGACATGAAGTTTTCTTAATATTTACTTCTCAAATATATTTTATGGTTACAAGGGTTTCATATACTTAATTAATACATCATCAAAATGTAGTTTTTTTGAAGGTGGAAAAGCATGGAGTCATCTACCGACTAAACAAACCTACTCTAGTGAGATACTAGAAGAGGATACATGCACACATACTTGGAGGAATTTTTAAGAAGATGAAGGATACCAGAGGGTTGTTAATGATGTTGACATCTTTGATCAATATGATGAAGCTATTCAACATGCAAAAGATAATATCCATTATTAGAAGAAAAAATATATATAGATAAAAGTATGGTCAAATTACGATAATTTCTTTATAGAGAATCATTTTTTGAATTGTCTCTAACAAATCACAAGTGATTTGTCAGTGACCATTAACCTAATCCCTTCTGGTTGATAACTCATTTTTTTATAAAAAGAGGAAAAATGATTCCTATGATGTAATCACAACTTTTTAGTTTTTGATCCTAGGATTAGGTATTATTTATGAACAAATGTATGGATATGAAGCTTGTTTTCATCCTTTGTACTTCATATAAATAAGAATACTGGTGCAGAGCACCCTAGGGTTTAGCTCAAAACCCTAGCCCCAGCAATTTTGAACAAGTTTTGATGCAAGTCTTCCAATGAGAAAGTCATATTTTGCATTGTCACTCAGTCACGGAGCTAGCAGCGAGCAGAAAGGTAATGCATCGCACACTCGCGAGCTAGTTAAAAGTTAAGTCTTATAGTGAGCGAGTGCGCGATGAGGAACTAGTCGCTCAGTCGCAGATGGCTAGCAGAAAGAATAGTGCGCGACAACACGACGAGCAGCTCATCGCCCAGTCGCGAGTCAATTTGCAGTCATAGAAAACACAGTGCGACAGTGCGACGGTGAAATCAGTCGCTCAGTCGCAAGGCAAAGGTCAGCTTGGGAGGAGAAGGTGCGATTACATGACATGAGCTAATTTCTCAGTCGCAAAGAAAAGATTAGCTCGGATGAGCTCATCGCTCAGTCGCGAAGGAAATGGCAGTTTGGGTTATAGCGCGGTGAGTGCGCGACTTGAGCTCATCGCTCAGTCATAGGGACATAGCCAGCTCGTGTAGAAGTGCAGCGAGTGCATGACTAATAGGCATCACACACTCGTAGAACAAGGAGCAGCTCATGGAGAAGCAGTGCGGGTGTGTGATTTGAGATCATCACTCGGTCGCGATAGAAATAGTAGCTCGGGACAATGCATTGCGGGTGCACGATAAAGAGTCATCGCTTAGTTGCGAGGTAAAAACCAAGTAAGGTAAATGCATAGCGAGAGTGTGACGAGCAGGTAATCGCTCAGTTGTAGAACTAGACATGAAAGGTGATTTTCATTCGCGACTATGCGATGAAGAGCAGAACAGTCAAAGGGTCAAATATGCTGACGTGTCAGAAGGAGAAGACATTGAAAAGTCTTAACCGCCAAACAAAAAAGGAATGACATGAAGGAAAGAAAGATGACCAGAGTGTCGACCATGCAGAGAATGTGAAGACAGTTTGCAGAGAGAATGAAGAACAAAGAATAGCTGGAAGGTTGGGATCGACAGATAACCACCAGGGTTACAGAATTGAGGAGAAGCTAGAGATAAACAGAGAAGAAGAATCGGTGAAAAAAAAGGAGCCAGTTCAGATAGTTAGTTAGTTACAGAGACAGAGTAGACTAGCCAAGCATATTTTAATCTTCTGTATTGTTAATATAAAGAACTTTTTCTGTACTTTACGTGTTTTTTTTCTGAGTAGCTTTCTGTAAAAGTGCTATTTTGTTTCTGTTGGATAACATGGGTGCTTCTTGACTCTGATAATCTGCTCAATGGATTGTGACAGTCAAGAAGCATCCACCTTGTACATTATGTTGGTTTCTGTATTTGTGTTAGTCTAGAAGCTAGTCAAGTTTGCAAACAAGTCCTAGGCAAGCCTATTGTCCGGCTAGAGAGACTTGTAGTAAAGATAGATAAGTAAGAAGGTGCATGACTGTAGTGATTCAGTCATGAAGAGTGAGAGAAAGTAAGGAGTAAAAAATTTCGGTGGGTAGGGAACCTAGGAGAGAGGGAAGATAAGTCATTCTGGTTAGGGTCTGAGAGTAGCCCTAAAGAGACTCAAGTGTGAGTCTAGAGAGAGTCCTGAATTGAATAGGATTCCAAGTGAGATTCCTAGAAGAGAGTAGGAATTTCAGAGAGTTAGGTGACCT
>MU227558.1:3166735-3180839 GCA_018584345.1 Thuja plicata | reverse complement strand
CAAGGACTCACTGTCCAAGTGGTGAAGGCTACAACCTTCTAGTTATTTGATACACACTGTATCAACAGGGTTAACTGTTGTTTGTGACATTGCTTGTATGATCAGTTCCTTTTGTGCACCAATGATTTAACCTCTTGTAAAGCACTACAACAATATTATCTATATTTTGAAAGCTTCAACTTCAATATCTATATTATCAACATATGATAAATATAGCTCTGCTGCTTTAACACTCTGTACTGCTTTTCTTATCTCTGGCTTTCGCAACTCTTCTCTTCTCAAATGACTTTCTATAAGTACATTCTCAAAGTATGAGATCATGGGACCTGTAAGACAACTCTTCATAACATCCTTGTCGGCTCTACTAAGCGTGTAAGTATAATTACAACCACGCAAGTATAAACTAAATAGACGCGTCGCTTCTCTAAGTCGGCTTCACCAATTTAACCATAACTTTGCAATCTTCTTGAAACATGTTTGGCGCCTTTAGAGTAATATCATGATGAAGGGGACTCCCCTTAATACCACAAGTACACAATAGAAAAAAATAGAAACAATAGAAATTTGCAAGAATAGAAAATTGGCTTCTTATTGGCTCCACAAATGTGGAATTACAAACTTCAGAATTATAATATCAAAAGCTAAATGGGCATCCCTTACAATAATCTGTAGGAAAAAGCCTCAAATAACCACCTAGAACTTCCCTAGAAAACACCACGGGCCTTCCTTAAATAGGTAATTTTTCACCGCTCGAGAAGGTTCTAGAAATCTAGCCATTAAGGTCGACTACCCTTAGCATTTAATTATTTTTTCACTTTTATTACAAAAGGGTCAGCTTTAAATATTTACAAAATATGAGATTAGGTAGCCCAACTTCCAGAAGCCATAACTTTTGAACCGTAGCTCCAATTGGATATTATAACCACTTTTCAGAAAGGGGAGATCGTGATCTATAGTGCTTGACTTGTGAAGCACCAGTCAGCTGGGGGTTCGACCTTGATCTGGAGCCTCTAAGGTCTTGAAAATTGAGCTCAAAGGTTTTGCACCCTAAAATCTCAACAGCAAATCCTTAATAACTTTGCCAATACAGATGATCTGGCAATGAAACTCAACTGGCATTCTTATATGACTAAGATGAACCTTCACCTGGAAAATTTGAACATTCTTAGTTCAAACGACCAACTTGCTAAAAATAGTGAGTTTCCAAAAATAGCAGCTTTGTACAAAATAGCCCTTATTGAATAGAAAAACACATATTTTTGGGTGATGCAAGATTGCCCTTACACCCAGGATGCTCCTGCATCATATCAACAACTCATAACTGATCATGAATATACACATGCATATCCTAAAGATAGGCACAACTTAATAAACATGTTACATACATCGGCCTTAAATCATTATTCTTCTAGAACTATAACCGTCAATAACAGAATTACATATCTTTACTGAAACATCATATCTAGGTCTGCGTCTATGAACATAGCATAATAAACATGTCAACAACATGTATCTATCCATGCAAGTCTTCATGTCAACATATGGATAAGTACATATAGAAGTACTATTGTGTATTATATGTTGTCATCAATGACAAACATACAATCAATCAACTGTTCAGAATCAAATCTCCAATAATCTCCCCCTTTGGCATTGATGGCAACATATGATAAAAACAACTTCTATTCATGATGTCTTCTTTCTTTTACAATCTTCTCAATATCCTCATCAAAGATTCATCTATACTACTATAGTTACATAGACTGTGTTTTATATGTATACTCCCCCAGAGTATAAGTTCCTTGTATGTGTTCCTTGTTTAGCTCTTTGTTTATGTTTCTTGTTTTTAGTACATACTCCCCCATTGACATCAATGACAAAGGGCACCATAAATCATTATTCACAGGTACTACTCTAGAAGTAGAGTATTCAACCATTCATCAGTCACATAGGATTGATGTACTTGCTACTTTCTCTAGTCAGACTTAGGAGAGGGAATGAATCCCAACTTCTCCCTTAGATACTCAAAAGTATCCTTTGCTAAAGGCTTCGTGAAAATGTCTGCTAACTAATATTTTGTGCTTACATAGTCCAATGTCACTTCCTTGTCTACAAATTTTTCTCTCAGAAAATGGTACTTGATCTCTATGTGTTTTTTCTTTGCATGCATCAAAGGGTTCTTAGACATGTTAATAGTACTAGTGTTGTCACAATGAATAACAATAGGATAGTCAACCTGAA
Organism: Thuja plicata; assembly: GCA_018584345.1. Classification (NCBI taxonomy): domain Eukaryota; kingdom Viridiplantae; phylum Streptophyta; class Pinopsida; order Cupressales; family Cupressaceae; genus Thuja; species Thuja plicata. The sequence goes on along the minus strand of MU227558.1, from coordinate 3,178,598 downwards.
TACCAAAGTCTTTAACCATCTTCTTTATCCAAACAATTGTTGTACAATTCAGTGCTGCTGCAACATATTCTGCCTCTACCGTTGACTGAGAAATACATTTTTTCTTCTTGCTTGTCCAAGATACCAGCCTTTCTCTAAGAAATACTGCTCCTCCTAAAGTGCTCTTTCTATCATCAATACAACCTGCCCAATCTGCATCAGTATACACATGAAGTTGTGTATTCTCTGATTTAGGATACCATAAACCATAGTCTATAGTTCCCTTAAGATATCTAAATATCCTCTAGATTTTCATTAGGTGATTATGCTTGGGTTCAGCTGCAAATCTTCCAAAAATGTCAACTGCATTAGATATGTCAGGTCTTGATTGAGTTAGATAAATAAGCTTTCCAATCATAGATTTGTACAATGTTTTATCAACTGTTGTGGAGTCATCATCTTGTGAAATTTTACTTCATGTGATCATAGGAGTGCATACTGGCTTGCAATCCTCCATCTTGAAAGTTTTCAATATTTCCTTCACATATTTTGACTAATTAATGAATATTCCTTTATCTGTCTGCTTTACATTCAGTCCTAAAAAGTATTTTATAGGACCAATCATGCTCATTTAAAATTCATTCTGCATTTCTTTTGGAAATGTTGTACTAAGCTTGTCATTTCCTCCAAAGATAGTGTCATCAACAAATATGGCGACTAATAGTAATCCATCAGGTGTTTCTCTTGTGAACAAGTTGCAATTTGCTGCTCCTTTCTTGAATCCAATCTTGGTGAGATAACCATCTAGTCTCTCATACCAAGCTCTTGGGGCCTGCTTAAGTCCATAGAGTGCTTTCTTCAGTTTATATACCATTTCTGGTCTATCTGAAAGGTTAAATCCTTTAGGTTGTTCTATGTAGACTTCTTTTTTTAAGTCACCATTCAAAAAAGCTGATTTGACATCCATTTGATAAACTTTAAAGTCTTTTAATGTTGCATATGCCGAAAACAATTTTATGGCTTCCAGTCTACTCACAGGGGAAAATGTATCAGTGTAGTCTATTCCTTCTCTCTGCGCATATCCTTTACATACTAATCTTTCTTTGTTTCTTATTACTATACCTTCTTCATTAATTTTGTTTATGAAAATCCACTTTGTTCCAATCACATTTTTATCACTTGGTCTAGGAATCAATTCCCATGTGTCAGTCTTAATTATCTGATCTAGTTCTTCTTTCATTTCTTTTTTCCAATTAGAATCATTAGAAGAATCTTCAACACTTAACAGTTCAATCTATGAAAGTAAGCATACCTCTTCATCCACTGTTAGATTCTTTGCTTTTGATCTGGTCAAAACACTACTGCTCTAATCTCAAATGATATCATTTTCAGAGTGGTATATGGATGTAAACTTAAGAACCTTAGGTGTGACTTATTCCTCTATAATTTTTTGTTCTTCATTGCTTGAATTAGGGTCATTGCATGAGACATCAATGCAATCAAACATTTCTTCAATCATAGTATCTTTACTATTAGGTCTGGGTTCTTCTTCAATCAAAGGTGCATATTCATAGTACCTCTCTTGAATCATAAACTTCTCATCAATCTTAACATGCATGATTTCAATTATCTTCTTTAATCTCAAATTGAAACATTTGTAAGCTTTTATTTTTGTAGAGTAACCAAGAAAAATACCTTCATCAGTTCTAGCATCAAACTTACCAACACTATCGTCTCCCTTGATGTAGCACTTGCTACCAAATATTCTGAAGTATTTTACTGTGGGTACATTACCAAACCAAAGTTCATAGGGTGTCTTGTCCATGCCTGGTCTCAATTGGGTTCTACTGATAGTATACACTGCAGTGTTCACTGCATCTCTCCAATAGGTGTGCACCACTTTTCCTTCAATTATCATGGTGCACACTATATCAAGTATAATCTTATTTCTCCTTTCTACAATTCCATTTTGCTGAGGTGTTCTAGGGGCACTCAACTACCTTTTTATTCCATGTTCTTCATAGTAGTCAAAAAATTGGTTAGAGGTGAATTCTCCTCCTCTATCTAATCTTAAGCATTTAAGTTTTGGTCCAGATTCATTCTCAACCTTAGCTTTGAATATTTTGAGCTTCTTAAAGGCTTCTGACTTCTCCTTTAAGAACGCAACCCACATCATCCTAGAAAAGTCATCAACAAACAAAATAAAGTACCTTTCACCATAGTATGATCTTGTTTGAGTAGGACCGCATAAATCTATATGCACAAAGTCCAACTTATTTTCAGCTAAGGTCTACTTGCTTCTGAAGGAACTCCTTACATGTTTACCCATAACACATTCCCTACAAATTGTGTCAACTGGTCTTGAAATGCTTGGTAGGTCTCTAAATTCCTTGACATTACTGATCTTTACTATATTGTCAAAATTGATATGACATAGTCTCTTGTGCCATAACCAACTGTCATCCACTTTTGCAACAAAAAAACTTACATCTAAATTGAGCTGAAAAACATTACCTTTTTTTTTAGAGCCTGATGCAATCATGTCTCCATCCTTGTTGCTAATAATATACTTGTTGTCCTTGAACATATCCTTTGTCAAGTAGTTGTCCAACACTTAGTAGATTATGATGTAATCCATCAACATATAGAACATCATCTATCTTGTTCTTTCCATCCAAGCTGATGTATTCTCTGCCTATGATAGGTTTAGGAGTGTTATCTCCAAATCTAACTATACCACCTTTGTATTTGTCTAGATGAACAAATCTATCTTTGTCACCTGTCATGTGATGCAAGCATCCACTGTCAATGATCTAATTAGTTTTGACATCGGCTTTGGAAATTAAGGCTAATTGATGATCTTCTTCTTTATCTGCAATGTCCATATCTTCAAGAAACCTTTCCATGTCTTCAAGGGAAATGAATCCAATTTTATCTTCTCTTGAATCTTCATCAGTTACACCTTCTTCAGCATGGTAACATTCCTTCCTATATTTAGGTTTGTAAACAGATCTGAACTTCTTGACTCTTGTGGGACACTTAGATGCAAATTGACCAATCTTATTACATGAAAAGCACTTGAATGGAAGCTGTCCTTCATACTTTCCTTTTCCTTTCTTTTCTCTCTTAGCAATCATGGCAATTATCTCTTCTAGCTCTTCATCAGTTTCTTCATTCTCATTAAGACTAGAGATGTGTGAGGATTTCTTACCGTGGATTGAATCTTTGAAGGCTATTTCATTCTTAGGTTCAGTCTTCAATCTTGATATCTCAAATGCAAAGATTTTTCTGATCAAAGTCCCTATCTTGAAGTCTTTAGAAAACTGCATGGTCTCATCTGGAATGTTGATTTTTCTTTCATAGTCTGTTGTCAATGTAGTCATTAACTTGTCCATTATGTCTTCTTCTAAAATTTCTCCTCCATTGTTTCTAATTCAAGATACTACTTCATTTATCCTCTGATTATAAGCTCTAATGTTTTCTTCAAGTAACATTTCAAGACTATTATATTTCTTTTTGCATGTCTTTCTACACACATTCTTTGCTTGGATGTCTCCTTCAAACATATCTTTCGAATACTTCCATATGGTATAAGCTCGGCCAACTTTCTTGATCTTAGAAAATTCACTATCTAATAGGGCACTAATAAGGGCTTCTTTGTCAATATAATATGCTATGACTACCTCCTTCTGTTTGTTTGTAGCGTCATCTGTTGCAAGGTCTTTTAAAGATGGAATATCAACTTCTTGTGTAGCAATCTCAAAGATCTCAAAGCCAACACATTGTAGATGTATTATCATTTTGTTCTTCCAATCCAAATAGTTCTCTCCATCAAACTTAGGACTCTCTTTTCTAAAGTATGCCATCTAATCTACCTTAAGCTATTAGGCTTTCTTTCCAAGGCACTGGGCTCTGATACCAATTCTTAGAATACTTCAGGGATAACTGAGAGGGGGGGTGAATCAGTTATCAGTAAATTTAAATATTTTGTACTTATTAATCTAGATTGATATAAATTAAATTCACATTTAGATAACACATTACAGAACACATCAATTTTGTTACAAGGAAACCAAATGGTAAAAATCCCAGTGGGAATTAGCACCCACAAAGAACTATACTGGTTTATAGTTATCCCTATTAAAAGATCATTCAACCTTGTTAGGAGTTGTTCATTACAATGTAGTAGTATAGTGACCTGGTTAAGGGTCTAACCCTATTAGGAGTCTTTTACAATAATCCTATTACGGGTGGTGGACTCGCTGTCCAAGGACTCACTGTCCAAGTGGTGAAGGCTACAACCTTCTGGTTATTTGATACACACTGTATCAATAGGGTGAACTGTTGTCTGTGACACTACTTGTCTGATTAGTTCCTTTTGTGCACCGATGCTTTAACCTCTTGTAAATCACTACAAAAATCTTATCTATATTATGAAAGCTTCAACTTCAATATCTATATTATCAACATATGATAAATATATCTCTATTGCTTTAACACTCTGTACTACTTTTCTTATCTTTGGCTTTCACAACTCTTCTCTTCTCAAATGACCTTCTATAAGTACATTCTCAAAGTATGAGATCATGGGACCTATAAGACAAATCTTCATAACATTCTTGTTATCTCTACTAAGTGTGCAGGCATAATTACAACTGCGCAAGTATAAACTGAATAGACGCGTCACTTCTCTAAGTGGACTTCACCAATTTAACCATAACTTTACAATCTTCTTGAAACACATTTGGAACCTTTAGAGTAATATCAAAAACTCATATCTCATCATGAATATACACATGCATATCTTGAAGATACACACAACTCAATAAACACGTTACATACATCGGCCTTAAACCGTTATTCCTCCAGAACTGTAACTGTCAATAACAGAATTACATATCTTTACCGAAACATCATATCTGGGTCTACGTGTATGAACATAGCATAATAAACATGTCAAAAACATGTATCTATCCACACAAGTCTTCATGTCATCATATGGATAAGTACATATAGAAGTACTACTGTGTATTATATGTTGTCATCAATGACAAACATACAATCAATCAACTGTTTAGAATCAAATCTCCAACAGTGTCATGAGACCACTGAAGTCTGAGGATGAGGCAAAAAATATATAGATGGCACCACTTGATTAGTCAAATGAAATGATGAGGATTCATGTTATTTTATGAGATAGGTTAAAATGTAGATTACTAAATCTGTCATCATTTAGCACATGGGTCTAATCAACAGTGTTGTTTTAATCAACATCAAAAGGTGATCTATTGTTAAACAGGGTTTGATGATTAATCTACGGTTGAGTATGATGAAGATCAATGATTGATGCATTTACTAAATGGATAAGACATGGAATTTTTAAACTTTAAGGGAATGCGCAATGTTGACGCATGTTCTAGACCCACTGAGGCCTGAGGCAGTATGACAGTGAGGATATAGGTGGCAACACATAATTGACGGACATGATGACAAGGTTTCACATCAGACTAAATGACAGTATTAAAAGATGAACTACTAAAAGCCTCATCATTTGGCATTTGGTTTTAATGGACCGTGATAACTTAACTGAGCCTTAAAGGTGATTGATTGTTCATAAAATCATTAAGGGTTAATCGAAGGTTAAGTGGATGAAAATCCATGACAAGTGTTATGCATTAAAGAAGAAGTTATAGGATCTTTAACCATTGAGGCATCGTGATGTGTTGATACACTCCATGGACCCACAGACTATGGGAGACATAATCATCTATTAAAGCTCATAAAACATTGACGGAGGGTATGTTTTCTTGATAGAAAGATGCAAGACTTTTATCCATTAAGGCATTACACGATGATTCCACGTATCTTTGATGGATAGAGGAGTATAAATTTTGGGTGATGGCGTTGACAGGAATTTTTCTTTAGTATTTAGTTCTTAAATATATTTTATGTTAACAAGAGTTCCATATAATTAATTAATACATCATCGACATGTAGTGTTTTTGAAGGTGGCAAAGCATGGAGTCATCTGGGGACAGAACAAAGAGACTTTGGTGAGATACTAGAAGAGGATACATGAAGACATACTTGGAGGAATATTTAAGAAGATAAAGGATACCATAGGGTGGTTAATGATGTTGACATCTCTGATCAATATGATGAAGATATTCGACATGCAAAAGATAATATCCATTATCAGAAGTAGAAATATATAGATGAAAGTATGGTCAAAGTACGATAATGTCTTAAAGGTAAAAGTACAAACCTGTGTCACACTTTTACAAAGGAAGAGGACCATGACATGCAAAACTGTTAAAATTTAATGACATAAAAGTGGCATTTGTGTTTAGAATTTGAAAATAATGTAAACTAATGAAATGTGTAAAATTGCACGTAGTTTATGCCTATATTTTAAAAAAAAAAAATTTAATAAAATTTAATAAGAATTGACCTAGCTTTTTAATTTTGAAGTCCATTTTTTAATTGCTCAAAAAATGTTGAAAATGTAGGGTATAGTTCCCTCCAACTAAATATATGCAAATAATCTTCTTTTTCTCTGATTTAAGAATATGTTTTATATGATATGTACCGCTTGTGCATAAAAAAAGAAAGATTGGTTTTTGGAATATATTTTTTCTGTTATAACTATTCAAAGTTAGAGTTACCCAAAATTAATAGTTTTTTTGTCCCTCCACATTTGCCCTAGAAAATCTAAATCGAATACAAAACAAATTACATATTCTTGAAGAGGACTCTCTCCTCTAGTGTTAAATATAAGTTGTAATTTTTTTTGACATGATTTGCTATTTTTTTTATTTTTCCGAATGAGCGTGTTCTTCAATGTTAAAATACCTACTTGGAGTTTTTTCAAATTAAAATATAGTATATGTAATTAAAACACCATAAAAATTATATGACCATAAACTAGACTCTGAATTCTACAAAAGGGTATTTTTAGATTTTAAAACAAGTTGAATTTTGATGGGGAGATTAGCCTCCAAAGAGACATTTATTTAAAAATATTATTTTTTGCTTGTGTTGCTACCACATGGGATGCAACATAGTCACTTTCAGCCAAACCAAGTCTAGCCAAAACTAAGACCGACCAAACATGGTTGCTTGGATGACCATGACCCTTCAATCTCATATGTAAAAGCATTTTTAAAAAAAAATACATAATTTTGTAAATTGTGAATTAAAATAAGGTTTTTTTAAAGAAAATCATTTTTTTAATAGTTTTAAGGGTGTATTTTTTGGCATTAAAGGACAACTACAAATTAAAATTATCAAGGAGGTTTGTATTTTTTACAATTTTAGTTTTTTAAATTTTTTTTGTTTTTTATTAAAGCATTGTTCAATATCAATTTATGAACAAGTATCAATATCATTTTTTTTTTTATCAAGAGTATATGGTTTTGTGTATGCAAGTGAATCGGAGCTCTCAATTTGAACAATTTGTGCAATGGGGAATAAAAGAAACAGATTAAATAAATTTGATCAAAAAAGGGATGATAAAATGAAAGGTTATACAAAACGTAATCAAGATGAACCTGTTGAAGTTCAAGAAGATGTAATTCAAGTAGAGGAACAAATTGGTGGAAATATACCTTTTGATATGGGTAATTTGACGGAGATGAATGAGGAATCATTTTTCTGTCAATTTTCATGTGATGAATTGGTACCTCAAAGCACAATAAAAAATAAATGCAAAAAGATCTGGGATGAATATTTTCAAAATAAAAGTTTGATTGGAAAAGAACAATTATTTGTCAGGTTATTCAGGAAAAAAGAAATGACTCCTATTTTGAAGTTGTTAGATGTTGATAACAAGAAAAACTCAGGAGACAATGTAAATGAAACAATAGTTGAAAATTTTCAAGATGCGTTGAACGAAATTAACAACTCAAGTCGAGGAGATGATTTAAGTGTTGTGCGTAGAGCATTGATGACTACTTTATCTAGTAGGAGGTTGACATAGAGAAAAAAAGTACAAGCAATTTTTGATTTACTGAATGTATCTAGAAGAACTATTCAAAGATATATCAGGAAGAGAAATATGTTAGATGAAAATATTCAAAAGAATTGGGTTAATATTTGTAGACTTCCTCAAAAAGACAAGATTTCTAAAGATGTAAAAAGATAGGCCATTGAATATTGGACCGCTCACTCTCATATTTCTTCTAATAGAAGGGATACTATACAGATGAAAGATGAAGAGACCGGTATGAAAACTGCACACCCAAAACATTTTATAGATACAACACAAAGTGAATTGTTTGAATCATTCAAGCAAGAATTTTCAGATGTGAAAATATGTCAAAGAAATATTTGAGAGATTGCGCCCTTTCTTTGTATGCATAAATAAGGTATGTGAAACTTGTTGTTGCTAAAATCATGTTGAGTTTCATCTATTTTTGCAATCCTGTAAAAATGTTATGGCAGTACTTAATTCAGATATGGTCATCCTTGAAAGTATGACACAATTTGTGAAGTCTATTTTATGTGAGAAATCAAAAGATTTAGATGAGTTCAAAGTACAATGTATAAAGAGTGCATGCAATGATTGTGGAGATTTACATAAATTTCCATTGCAAATTGAGAATATTAGTGTTGCAACGCTACTTTTGTGGAAGAGATTTGAATATGAGACATACCGAACTAAGACAAGAGATGAATCCAACAAAATTGTATTGAAGGAGAGTGAATTTCCCTACCTTGAGTTTATGACCATGTTTTGTACTATAATTTATCTACATATCCAGCATTTTCATGGTGCACGATGGCAAGCTAAATAGTTTTGTGATTCCAAAAATTGTTTTCCACCTAGTTGTATTCTTTCAGTTGTAGATTTTGCAGAGAACTATACATTCTCTCCTCAAAAAGAGCTCCAAAGTCAATATTATTATTCTAATCAAGTTGCAATATTTGTCCATGTGACCTATAGACACGCACAATTTGATTTGGATGAGGTAGAAAGTAACAATCTAAATGAACACATTATCATCAAGGAGGTTCATTTCTATATCAGTGATAAAGTTCATGATAGGAGCTATGCGGCTAATTTTTTTGTAATGTATTTTGAAGATACTGTGAATCACGGGATACAAGCTTCACAACACTGGATTTGGTCAGATGGTTGTCCAGGTAAGTTTATGCACTTCAATTAATTTTCATTCTCATTGATTACTTACATTAAATTGTTATGTGATTGAACTATTTTCCATACAACTTAATCTTTCCAAACAATTTAAATCTGCAAAAGCCTTTAATTGTCTAGCTATGCAACATGCTAGATGCAATGTTAAGTTTTTGTGGTTCACTTATTTGAAAGTGGACATGGAAAAGGAGAGCACGATGGAGCAAGAGCATGTGTGAAGCGTGTACTTCACCAACATGAACTTGCAAGTACAAATTGCGTGAACAATAGATAAATATATATATAGATATATATAAATCAAATAATATAATTTAAACTTAGATCTATTTGCTTTAAACTGATAGTTCAAAATTTAAGGTAACATGATAGAGAATTCAAATAAAATTGTTGAATGGTGTCAAAATCATTTTGCGAGTCAGGACACCAAATAAAATAAATGTTATTTTTGGGAAGTGAAAGGTAATTTATATTTTGTAGGGAAATTTTAAATTAAAATTTAATTTCGTGTTCATCTATGTTATCATAATTGTTGATCTAAAATTGTGCAACTTTAATTTTATATTTGCAACATATATAGAGCAATCTAATCCTTACAATTGTCAAAGGATTTTTGGTATGAGAAGTTTACATCAATTGATGAGTACCAGACAACACAAGCCTCTATTGATTCAAGTAAGAGAAAAATCATGTTTTTGTGTTGATTGTATTAAGGACAATCCAATGATTCAATGTGAGAATATTGCAAATGGATATGTTTCACGATGGGATATGAAGGAATTAATCAGATTGCCCCCTTATGAAGATGATGACATTGACATAAACATTCATGATCCTATATATTCAGTTGATTACGAGCGTGTTTCTGATTTAGTTGTTACAGGTTCGTGCACATGTACATGTTCTTTTATTTAAATTTAATTTACTGTACTTTTGATTTGAATTTAATATCTAATCTAGATTTGTATAGGTGATATTTTTGCTGTCGTTGTGTATCCTGACAATGCAGAAAGTGTAGATTATTATCTACTAAGAAGCACATAAGCTAAATACAAGTTGCCAGAAGAAATTATAGATGGTGATGGGCAATCATATCCGACTGGTTCGGTTTTTATTGAAGGAACATATTATCAGAAAATAAACATAGACATAAATGGTGTTCAATTTATTGAATATATGTCTGACAAAAAAGTTCTACATTAGAGTCACTTGGTTATAGAAACAAAGTTGCAATTTGAGACATTGCAGAAAAGAGGACGTGGCAATCAAAAGTCAAGGTTGCCTATTGAAGAACATGAATTGTTTTTGGAAATAATAAAAGATAGAGAGGAACTAGACTATATGCATCATGATCTTTAGGATAAAATTCTTTTTGTAGCTCTTGTACTTTCATATTTGAACTCTACAGTTTGAACTCTTACTTAATGTATTGGATATTGGATATATGGTTTTAATATATACCTTGAATAGATTAGTTAGGTGTATTTTAATTATTCAATGAATTTATTATATAGCTAAATAATGTATGTTGTTATAGATTTATGTTTTGAATTGTATGCTTTGATACCTCCCCTTAAGACATCCCCTTGAGACTTACCCTTTTAAATGACTTTTAATTACTTACATGACACATTGAATAGATTAGTTAGATGTATTTTAATTGTTCAATGAATTTATTACATAGCTAAATAATGTATGTTGTTATAGATTTATTTTTTGATTTGTATGCTTTGATACCTCCCCTTAAGACATCCCCTTAAGACTTCCCCTTTTGAATGACTTTTAATTACTTACATGACAAATTGAATAGATTAGTTAGATGTATTTTAATTACATTCAATGAGTTTATTAAATATAGCTAATAAATGACATCCCCTTAACTCATTCACATACATATAATATACAATGACTAAAATGAACATGTAAATATGTTATTTGTCTAAAATATAAAATAACTCATTCACATACATATAATATGCAATGACTAAAATAAACATGTATATATGAAATAGCATACAAACATATAACATGTAAATATATATGTCTGAAATAACATGTATCTATGAAATGTCTAAAATATGAAATAGCATGTACCAACAAATAACATGTCAATGTATATGTCTGAAATAACATGTATCTATGAAATGTCTAAAATATGAAATATCATGTACCAACATATAACATGTAAATGTATATGTCTATGATAACATGTACATATGAAATGTCTACAATATATCTATGAAACATGAAATATGTAAAATAGCATATATATGCTCATATACTAGGACCATATCTTGATCCGTGACCTGATCCGGATCCATCTCCTCCTGATCTCTGTGTGCAATAAAATAAATATATGTTAATGTCATGCATACACACATGTATAATAAACTAAATACTTATGATCATAGAAAAATTAAGTTTGGGAAAACGTATAAATTTACCTATCTGTCATGATGCACGGGATGGTCAGGAGTCTATAAATCTCCATATCCACCCTCCACAGTGTCCAGAATACTCTGGAGAACATGTATGTGTGTGTGTGTGTGTGTGTGTGTGTGTGTGTGTGTGTATATATGATGAAGGGTGCTCCCCTTAATGTTACAAACACATAACAGAAACAGAGAAGCAACAACAATTTGCAAAAACAGAAAATGGGCTTCTTATTATCTCCACAAATGTGGAATTACAAACTTTCAGAATTACAATATGCAAAGCCACATGGGCATT
>MU227558.1:3138155-3148972 GCA_018584345.1 Thuja plicata | reverse complement strand
CTACCTAATCTCATGTTTTGTAAATATTTAAAGCCGACCCTTTTGTAATAGAAGTGAAAAATAATTAAATGCTAAGGGTAGTCGGCCTTAATGGCTAGATTTTTGGAACCTTCTCGGGCAGTGGAAAATTGCCTATTTAAGGAAGGCCCATGGTGTTTTCTAGGGTAGTTCTGGGTGGTTATTTGAGGCTTTGTCCTACAGATTATTGTAAGGGATGCCCATGTGGATTTTGATATTATAATTTTGAAGTTTGTAATTTGACATTTATGGAGCTAATAAGAAGCCAATTTTATGTTCTTGCAAATTTTTGTTGTTTCTTTTTGTTTCTATCATGTATTTGTGGTATTAAGGGGAGTCCCCTTCATCAAGTGGTATTAGAGAGAGAAGTTCCTGAGTGTGTAGATAGATTGTCAACTGTGAGGCAATTTGCACCAGGACCATGGTTAGGGTTTCAGCGATAAGTACAAAAATGACTCCATGAAGGGAGTGTGGTGGAAGAGTCAGAGGTGTACGACCCAAGGTTAGAGCCCTCGAGAGATAAGTGCAAGCATTGCAGGAAGAGATTCACAGAGACATGAATCTTGCCGTAAGAGAGGAAAGTGAGGATGAAGCGGATGTAGAAGGAAATTTTGATCAGGTAGGTGAAACTTTGAACCAAGAGGAGGAAAGGCTTTTTCGGGCCATTTCCAAGATCGGGAAAAGACCTAAGCTTGAGGATCCCACATTTTCAAGAAATCTTAACCCAGAAGAGTTGATCGACTGGATCAATGAAATAGAAGAATATTTTAAGTATGAAGATATTGAGGATCCTGATAGGGTCAAACTTGCGAAGGCCCGATTGAAGGGTCATGCGAAGATCTGGTGACAAGAGATTTAGTTGGAGCAAAATAGAAGAGGAAAGGAGAAAATAACAAGATGGGATTGGATGGTGGATAAATTGAAGCAATAGTTCATTCCTGTTGATTATGAGCTTGATCTACTGAACAAAATACAAGGTTTGAAGCAAAAAGGAAAATATGTCCAAGAGTATATGGAGGAGTTCTATCAAATCCTCATCCGAACAAGCCATGCGGAAGCTGACAAGGAGAAATTTTCTTGTTACCTTAATGGGTTGAGGTGGAGCATTCAGGAGGAGTTGAACCTGTTCTGAATGAATAGTATTGAAGAGGCCTACCAGTTTTCCCTAAAGGTAGAGGAAAATTTGAACAAGAATTTTGAAAGTAGGCAAAGTGGAAGAGGTCGCAGTGGAAGATCTGGTGGATGATCTTATGGAAGCCAAAATGAAGATCATAAAAAGAAGGATGAGGCTAGTAGTAGTCAGGGTCAGAGGGGAATTAATTTCATTCAAAATAATAGAGATCAAAGAGGAAGAGGATGAGGACAAGGATCAGGAAGAGGAGGCTTCTATGGAACATGTTTTCACTTTGGAGAAGAAGGTCATTGGGTATATGAATGTCCCCAATGCCAAGGAAGGGTAGATAGGAGAAATGATGGCCAGGCTAGAGTTGCACATGTGGATGAAGATGAAAAATCATCTCATTCTGAAGATGCTAAAGGAGGAGAAGTCCTAGTTAATAGAAGAGTGCTACTGAGTGGTGAAAATGAACCTGAGCAAAGGAGGAGCTTGTTTCGACTAGGTTCAAGTGTGAGAATAAGTGTTGTGGTGTGATTATTGATAGAAAAAGTACTAACAATCTGGTGTTAGAAGAGATGTTCACAAAGTTGAAGCTCAAGAGGTAGAAACACTCACATCCATACCAGATCACCTGGGTGCAGGATGAGCACAAGGTCATGGTTAATGAACAGTGCCTAGTAAAGTTTAAGATTGGAAGGTACTACGATGAGGTACTATGTGATATCATACCTATGGATGCTTGTCAAATGTTGTTGGGAAGGCTATGCCAGTTTGATAGGCATGCTATACATGATGGCCATGCAAATACATATTCCCTGACAAAGCATGGAGTGCAACATAAGCTAAAACCACTGAACAATATAGAAGAAAAGGTATGTAGTAATGCAAGAATAACTTTTGTTGATGGAAGAAAATTCCTAGAGGGTATGAAGCATGAGCTTATGTGTTTTGCTTTAATTCCAAAAGCTAGTAAGGAGGAAGTAGAAGATGTGCCTATCAAAGTTGCAAATCTATTGAATGAGTTTTAGGATATTATATCCAATAATGTGCCCGATGGATTACCACCAGTAAGGAAGATCAGTCATCAGATGGAGTTGATCCTAGGAGCCAGCTTACCAAACAAGGCAGCACACAGAATGACACCAGCAGAAAGTGAAGAATTGAACACACAAGTGCAAGATTTGTTGCAGAAGGGTTTGATTCATGAGAACTTGAGTCCATGTGCTGTGCCAGCAGTATTAGCACCAAAGAAGAATGGAGAATGGAGGATGTGCACATATTCTAGGGCTATCAACAAGATCACAATCAAGTATAGATTTCCATTTCCATGGATGGATGATATTATGGACTGTTTAAGTGGAGCTGTGTACTTCTGAAAGATAGATCTAAAGAGTGGATATCACCAGATTCAGATCAGAGAAGGAGATGAATGGAAGAATACCTTTAAAAAAAAGGAGGGAATTTTTGAGTGGTTGGTCATGCCCTTTGGGCTAACCAATTGATGCAGAGGGAATCAACCAATGATTCAAATCTGCATATCTTTTATAATCTTTCTTAAAATGACATTAAAACATTCTAAATGTCCAGATATCTGAAACATTGTTTGATGCACAAAGAGAGATCAATTATTTGGTTAAATCAATATGTCTCATTATTCTTCCTTGTAAACATTGATCATAGGTTCAAAATATTTTAATATTGAACACTAAATAGCATCAACTATATCTTTATATTGCAAACTTATATCTCATTAATACTTGATGACTGTTATAACCATACAGCTACATTACGGCTTTATTAACTGTTTCAAGATTCAAAAAGGTTAAAGAAGTGACTGTGCACACCTCTTTAATTTATCCCACCAACATTTGATAACTGTCCAAGTGTTATGGCTTCTTTGTGGACTGTCATGATCCTAGAGTGATCATCTATACTTTACCCATTTGAATTTAGTCCTTGCTGCGCAAAGCCCCTTCACGGTTCCATTTCAACATGACTGTCATAAAGTTGTCTCTCAGTTCCATAGGGCATAGTAACCGGTTCTTGAAAACCATTTAAATACATGTATTCCTAACAAACACTTATCACTTAAAAAAAACAATTCTCTGTTAGCCAAAACCGATTTCCATCATACCCGAATCGGGGTTGCTTAAGACTCATCGAATATTGAATATTTTCCACAATTCAAAATAACAAATACTATTTGAGTTTGGGTTCTCCCAATCGAACAAGAACATCAAACTAATTCAAGAAACTTATTCAACTCCAACAATAAACTTCTCCAGACAAATAAAACCAATCTGCAATCACCACAAATAGCAAATAACATAGACTACAAAATACATACAGTCCGCAAATTCTATTATTAACCAACCATTGTTTTTGGACTAATGGCACACCGATTTCAACAATTATTTAATATCCTTCAAATAAAATCCACTAGACTCCATGAAACTTATCAAACTCTAGTATCTTCGAGTCTGAATAGAACATGATACAGGATTCGATACAATACATCTCCCTAACATTGTTTACTCCATTCTTTATTAGATGTAGTAATTCAAAAATTTAAGAACAAAGAAATGTAAACATTGAATTGAAGAACCAAAGTTCTTTAATAGAAAATGATATACTTTCTTCCATTTTTCAACTTTCGATTACATTCTGATTCTCAATCTCCTGCAGACTACTATTCTACTCTTTCCTCTTGTTCTCGGGTTTTACATAGTATATATAATGATCTTTTTGAGAAGACAACCGATAACTAATTTTGAAAACTAACTTTTAACTTCCCACACCTGACTCATTCTAATTTTGAATATATTAAAGATACTAGTAAAGCATTGTGGAGTTGGCAATGTCAACATCATAATTACACAGCCCTTATATTTATTAAATTAAACACTAATGTCTACCCCCGATAACATTATTAAAATGACTAAATAAACTAAGACGCAACCCAATCAATTACAGTATAAAAATTAATCATTGAAAATGTATGTAGAAGCCCATATATGTGAGATGATTGGATTTTCAGAATGCGCCTGCATCATGCTCCCCATGACAAATGAATTCAAGTCCTTTGAATTAGCTTATTTTGAGACTTCCAGTTCCAGTGAATCATCTCTCACACCTGTTTGCCGGAGGAAAAAATAGAGTCCAAAATTAAACCTACAAAGTACAATGTCGAATCATCAACCATAAAAGGGTGCAGCATGTATGTGTCTAGCACACCTGCAAAAAATAAAACAACCATTTCTCCTGCCTGAATCTGAATACTCGCTTGAGTTGTTAAAGAAATCTAAACTCCATCTCCAGACCCAACCATAGAAAATTTTTATGCATTTTGAACTGCTTCCAAGTTAGCCTTCATGTCCACCAAGATGAATTTCATTTTCTGTGAGGTCATATCATCCATCATTTTATCACAAACCATATCCATATCATCAAGCATTTCAGGAATCATATCACTGTCGCCCAAATCAATAATCATTTTAGCATCATTAACTATAACCTTTTCCACACAAGGCTCATCTTCAACCTTTTGCTCATCACCAGAATCAGTTTTCTCCTCTTGTCCTTCCAATGGACAACTCTTCCCCTTCATTTTTGCTTCTTCAAATGCAATTTGGGCTTCAATCAATTCCAGTATCTCTTGTTCTCTTTTCTCCATCTGGTCTGACTTCATTTCATATGCTGCTAAATCTTCTTCAATCTTTGTTCTTCTTGCTTCTTGTTTGTTTTTCTTTTCCTGTTTTCTCTCTTCCATTTCTTCTTTCTTTTTCTTTTTCTCCTGTGCCTCGTATTCAATCCATTTATCTAATTTCAACAACAATTTAGACATCTCTTCTTTATTGTCCATGAATGTACTTGTTACCAATCTAGCACTTCTGAATGCTTGTGAAGGATGAAAATCCAATTGATCAGGTTGAATTTGGTTTCCCCCAAAATCACTCAAAATGGGTACTCAACACCAAGAAAATAATCTATCAATTCATCTACACAAACTCATTGCAATAATACTTAAACATCAAAGAAAATCTAGAAATTTTATCTGCAAAATCTTAAAGAACATACTAAGAAATCAAATACATTTTATCTCCATCATATCCTGGTGTGATTCCACTTGTCACACACTCAGGGGCTTCCTGCTCTGATACCACTTGATGGAGAGGGAATCAACCAATGATTCAAATCTGCATATCTTTTATAATCTTTTTAAAATGAAATTAAAACATTCTAAATGTCTGGATATCTAAAACATTGTTTGATGCACAGAGAGAGATCAATCATTCAGTTAAATCAATATGTCTCATTATTCTTTCTTGTAAACATTGATCACAGGTTCAAAATCTTTTAATATCGAACACTAAATAGAATCAACTATATCTTTATATTGCAAAATTATATCTCATTAATACTTGATGACTGTTATAACCATACAGCTACATCATGGCTTTGTTAACTGTTTCAAGATTCAAAAAGGTTAAAGAAGTGACTGTGCACACCTCTTTAATTTATCTCACCAACATTTGATAAATGTCCAAGTGTTATGGCTTCTTTGTGGACTGTCATGATCCCAGAGTGATCGTCTATACTTTACCCATTTGAATTTAGTCGTTGTTGTGCAAAGCCCCTTCACAGTTCCATTTCAACATGACTATCATAAAGTTGTCTCTCGATTCCACAGGGCATAGTAACCGGTTCTTGAAAACTGTTTGAATACATGTATTCCTAATGAACACTTATCACTTAAAAAAAACAATTCCCTGTTAGCCAAAACCGATTTCCATCATACCTGAATCGGGGTTTCTTAAGACTCATCGAATATTGAATATTTTCCACAATTCAAAATAACAAATACTATTTGAGTTTGGGTTCTCCCAATTGAACAAGAACATCAAACTGATTCAAGAAACTTATTCAACTCCAACAGTAAACTTCTCCATACAAATAAAACTGATCTACAATCACCACAAACAACAAATAGCATAGACTACAAAATACATACAGTCCGCAAATTCTATTATTAACCAACCATTGTTGTTGGACTGATGGCACACCGATTTTAACAATTATTTAATATCCTTCAAATAAAATCCACTAGACTCCATGAAACTTATCAAACTCTAGTATATTCGAGTCCGAATAGAACATGATACAGGATTTGATACAATACATCTCCCTAACATTGTTTACTCCATTCTTTATTAGATGTAGTAATTCAAAAATTTAAGAACAAAGAAATGTAAACAATGAATTGAAGAACCAAAGTTCTTTAATAGAAAATGATATACTTTCTTTCATTTTTCAACTTTCGATTACATTCTGATTCTCAATCTCCTGCAGACTACTATTCTACTCTCACCTCCTGTTCTCAGGTTTTACATAGTATATATAAAGATCTTTCCAAGAAGACAACCGATAACTAATTTTGAAAACTAACTTTTAACTTCCCACACCCGACTCATTCTAATTCTGAATATATTAAAGATACTAGTAAAGTATTGTGGAGTTGACAATGTCAACTTCACAATTACACAACCCTTATATTTATTAAATTAAACACTAATGTCTACCCCCAATAAATTTATTAAAATGACTAAATAAACTAAGACACAACCCAATCAATTATAGTATAAAAATTAATCATTGAAAATGTATGTAGAAGCCCATATATGTGAGCTGATTGGATTTTCAAAATGCGCCTGCATCACCAATGCACCAAGCACTTTCATGTGGCTCATGAATGAGGTCTTGAAACAATTTTTGGGTAAGTTTGTCATTGTTTACCTAGATGATATTGTGATCTTTAGTAAGACATTGGAGGAGAATCTAATGCATATTCATAAGGTTTTGGAGAAGTTGAGGCAATAAAAATTGTTGATTAATTTGAAGAAGTGCAGTTTTGTGAAGAAGGAGTTAGTGTATCTGGGATTTGTAGTTTTAGTAGAAGGACTGAAAATGGAACCACATAAAGTGAAGGCTATCCTAGAATGGCCTACTCCAAGGAGTGCTACTGAGGTAAGATCATTTCATGGTTTTTCTAGCTTTTACAAAAAAATTATTAGAAGTTTTAGCAGTATTTGTGGTCCCTTGACTGAAACAATGAGAGGGGATAGGAAAGAGTTTAAGTGGACAAAAGGGGCTGAGAAGATTTTTGAACTGTTAAAACAAAAAGTTAGAGAACAACCTATTTTAGCACTTCCTAATTTTAATAAGGTGTTTCAAGTAGACTGTGATGCTAGTGGTACTAGAATAGGAGTTGTTTTGAGCCAAGAAGGTAAACCTATTGCACATGTCAGTGAGAAGTTAAATGATGCCAAGAAAAAATATTCTATTTATGATCAGTAATTTTATGCTATAATTCAGGGATTGAAGAAGTGGAGACACTATTTGCCTCCTAAGGAGTTTTTTTTATATACTGGCCATCAAGCTTTGCAATATTTGAATAGTCAAGGAAAGTTGAATCAAAGACATTTTAAATGGGTTGAATTTTTGCAGAGTTACACACTTGTTTTGAAACACAGGAGTGGAAAGTCTAACAGAGTTGTAGATGCTCTTACCAGAAGACAAATTTTTCTAACAGAGATGCAGATCAAGGTGGTTGGGTTCAAGGAACTCAAGAGTTTGTATCCAAAGGATCCTAATTTTGGTGAAGCTTGGAAAGCTTGTATAGAACCTATTACTCTAGACAGGATGAAGTGGATGGATTTCATCATTCAGGATGTAATGTTATTTAGAGGGAGCCAATTGTACATTCCACGAAGTTCTATGAGGGAAAATCTCATCAAGGAGAAGCATAGCGGAGGATTGGCTAGACATTTTGGTCGAGATAAAACCCTTTCTCTAGTTAGCGAGAATTATTATTGGCCACAGTTGTAGCAAGATGTCAAGAAGTTTTTATAGAGTTGTAGAGTATGTCAAATGGAAAAAGGAGCAAAGAAAAATACAGGATTGTATCAACCATTACCTGTACCAGAGAAGCCTTGGGAGGATATCTGTATGGACTTTGTTCTTGGTTTACCAAGGACTCAGCGGGGACATGATTCAATTTTTGTGGTGGTTGATAGGTTTTAAAAGATGGCACATTTCATTCCCTATAAGAAGATAAATGATACTATTCATGTGGCTGAATTGTTTTTCAGAGAAGTGGTGAGACTACATGGTCTGCCAAAGGGTATAGTTTCAGATTGAGACACTAAGTTTGTTGGATATTTCTGGCACATATTGTGGAAGAAGTTGAAGACAGACTTGAAGTTCAGCTCATCACATCATCCACAGACGGATGGATAGACAGAGGTGGTGAATAGGAGTTTGAGAAATTTACTGAGATGTTTGGTTGAGGATAAGATAACAGGCTGGGATTTGATTCTACCATAGGCAGAATTTTCTTACAATCATTCTATCAACAGGGGCACTGGTAAATCACCATTCCAGATTATATTTGGAAGTAGTCCCAAAAACACTTCAGAGTTGAGGAAGATAGACAAAGGAGAGATAAGTATTGTTGAAGTTAAGGATTTTGTAGAACATTTGAAGAACATCCATGAGGAGGTGAGGAAGCACAATACCAAGATGAATCCAAAGTATAAAGCTAAGTTAGATGAGAGAAGGAGGCACAGATAATTTCAGGTTGGGGATGAAGTCATGGTTCATTTGCGGAAGGAGCGATTTTCAGGTGGTACATATAACAAGTTGAAAATGAAGAAGTTTGGGACATGTAAGATACTGAAGAAGCATGATTAAGGAAATGCTTATGAGGTAGAATTTCCTACTGAGTTGAATATTTCACCAATATTTAATATTGTAGATTTGATAGAGTACCATGAAGGGGGTGTTGAAGGTGAGGTCACAAAAACACAGTGGAGTATTCCAGCTACTACTTCAGATACCAAGGAGATTGAAGATATACTAGATAGCTGTGTTGGCAGAAGCACAAGGAACAAGACATATGAAGAATATCTAGTCAAATGGAGAGGATGACCTGTAGAAGATTCATCATGGCTGACAAAGGAGGAGGTTGACTAGCTTGGTTTTCCTCTGCACACTTGAGATGTGACAGGGTCACTTCTCAAATTACCCTGGGTGTTTGATGCAGGAGCATCCTGGGTGTAAGGGCAATCTTGCATCACCCAAAAATATGTGTTTTTCTATTCAATAAAGGTTATTTTGTACAAAGCTGCTATTTTTGGAAACTTACTATTTTTAGTAAGTTGGTCATTTGAACTCAGAATGTTCTAATTTTCAAGGTGAAGGTTCATCTTAGTCATATAAGAATGCCAGTTGAATTTCATTGCTAGATCATATGTATTGGTGAAGTTATTAAGGATTTACTATTGAGATTTTAGGGTGCAAAACCTTTGAGCTCAATTTTTAGGACCTTAGAGGCTCTGGATCGAGGTTGAACCCTTGGTTGACTAGCACTGTAGATCATGATCTCCCCTTTTCAAAAAGTGGTTATAATAGCCAATCGGAGCTATGGTTCAAAAGTTATGGCTTTCAGAAGTTGGGCTACCTAATCTCATGTTTTGTAAATATTTAAAGCCAACCCTTTTGTAATAAAAGTGAAAAATAATTAAATGCTAACGGTAGTCATCCTTAATGGCTAGATTTCTAAAAATTTCTCGGGCGGTGGAAAATTGGCTATTTAAGGAAGGCTCGTGGTGTTTTCTAGGGAAATTCTGGGTGGTTATTTGAGGCTTTGTCCTACAGATTATTGTAAGGGATGCCCATGTGGCTTTTGATATTGTAATTCTGAAGTTTGTAATTCCACATTTGTGGAGCCAATAAGAAGCCAATTTTCTATTCTTGCAAATTTCTGTTGTTTCTCTTTGTTTCTGTCGTGTACTTGTGGTATTAAGGGGATTCCCTTTCATCAGTTACCTTCTTTTGTTGGTTTGTAGCTTTTATCAGTTTCCTTTGGAGTCCATGCCTTGTTTTTCTTTTTTCAGCATTCCTTATGTGTATGCCCATTCATCTTGCATGTAGGACAATATTTGCCCATGTAGGTTTTTCTCTTTGGATTTATCACTTTGGATCTGCACTCATGTGTCTTGTGTTCTTTCTTTTGACATTTATAACAATTACCAATAAAATTAGATTGTGCTTGAGAAATACCTTTCATTTTGCTTCTGTAGATGTTTGAGGTGTGGCCTAGTTTTCTACAGTGATTGCATGACAGCTTCTTGGATCTTGGAGTTGTGAAAGCATTCCTCTTATCAGGTTGATTAGAGGATTCTCCATTCTTATTGTATCCTAATCATGTGTACTTGTTGACTCTCATTTGTCCATCAAGAAAGTCATCCATCCTTTTGTTTCTATCCTCAGCCTTTTTGATTAATTCATTGTGTTGATTTTGGACTTTGATTTCATGCTTCAATTTTTCATTCTTGTGAGGCCTACCCCAGTTTGACATAATCTTAACACTATTTCTCATTTATATGCTCTCCAGTCAATACTAATTTTGCTATAGTCAGACTTTTGGGACACCTCTATTACTTTATGGATCCGTGGAAACCTTTGCTTGTATACAAACACCTGATTATGTAATCAGGGAATCTATATAACACTCTATGTTAGTGATGCAGATTTCCCTACAGAACTTAGTTTTGATGGTTTTGTATATTGGATTAGTATGTGGATGTTAGATATAATCAAGATGCAAATTTATTAAAAGTTA
>MU227558.1:3045708-3129765 GCA_018584345.1 Thuja plicata | reverse complement strand
TCAGATGTAGATTGATCTCTTGCATACTTGTAATTTCTTCAACTGATGTATCTGAAGCTTTTCTCAATGATGATTCTGCTATTTCAAAGTACTCTTGTATTTCCATTTCTTTGTAGTCTTTCTCATTTAGCCTGGTTGCCATAATTTATCTTTCATCAAGAAGTTTTCTCAGCTTTATTTTTGCCTCCTTGTAATGCTCATAGTTTATTTGCATTTGAAACTGCTCATTCTCAATAGTCATATCTAGTCTGAACTTATCCATTGCTCTGATCTTTTCTCTTAAGTCTTTAAGCTTTTTAAGATAAAGACTTAGCTCTGATACCAATTGTTGGAATTATATTGAGATGATGTACTGAGAGGGGAGGGGTGAATCAGTGCCTCTAAAAATTTTCATGGTTAGCCCATTAACCCTTAGTCATCATTTTGTAATTTATCTTATCTAACTATTCATCTTTCTTTATACATATGAAATCATATCATGCATCCTTTTGATATGTAACAATAATAGAAACATTCATGAGATTAGATAACACATGACACAAGATATGATATCATAGAAAATTCCTGTTAAGGAAGTAAAAACTATGGTGGGGATTGTTACCCACAAAACTTCACTATCTACAGATAAGAAGGGGTTGGTTAAGGCTTACAATTGGTCACTTCTGATGACCTACCCTGTTAGGAATATTATAGTGGAGTACTGTTAAGATCTACTTCATTTGAAGCTTTAGCAACATTGTTAAGTGTGCACTCTATTAAGATATTTAGAGAGAATGGTTAAGTTCACCTTCCAAAAAAGGATTTTAGATGTGATGCACTTGTTAGAATGCAACTACATAAGTCTTTTATCTGATGATATATGCCATCTTCAATTGCTGATAATAGATCCTATAAATCTTCATACATACTAGTAATCATCCTTAAATAATTGAATAATACCTTTATCTGCTCGTTGGTAGTCTGTGTGTTCTTGATAACTGATGTATTTTATTTCTGATCTTTGCATGAATTTTGACTTCTGCTCCTTAGATGCTCTTCATGGCTATCAATAATAAAGAATTCATGTACTCACAATTGAGTATGAACATCTATTTATACTAGTTTAGGTTCAATTTTTGATTCATGCATCGCAAGTTAACTCTAGATCCAAGGTTTACAACTTGACCTTGATCTTTAGTTAGATATGCTTTAGATCCATTAGGATGATTTAAAACATTTACATAAATCTTGCATGACCAAAAAACAAATAACAATTCTATAAATAGAATAACTTTTCTTTATCCATCGTGTAAAATTCAGATCCACAATTTGTGGCTTTTCTGACTATCGGTTATGATGGTCGGTGTTCTTGGTCGTCGGTGTTCCTTTCTTGAACTTGTTGTCAGGTATGCTTTCCTATTCCTGTTGGGTTTGTTCTAAAAAACTGTGTCACTAGTGATGCTTGTAGTCACTGGTGATGCTTGTCGATTCTATACTTAGCTTTTTCTCAAAATCTTTGTTCTGTCAGGTATGCTTGCATTTCACCGGTACTACTTGTGGTTCACTGGTAATGCTTTCTATCTTCCGGTAATGCTTTCTGTCTATTTTTCTCTAAGTATACTAATGGAAAAATAATGTCATCACTTATTTTAATCTTCATTAGCTTTATTTGATTTTTTTTTAGGCTTGATCTTCTCATACGTCTTTTTAATAATTTGGTAGTCAATTCCTAAATAGGGCAGATGAGTTTTCATCTTGTTCTTCCAACAGTTAAAATTTTTAGGATCAAATTTTGGACTCTCCTTTCTATAGTACACCATCTTAAGGATCACCTCAAGTTGTTAAGCTTTATCTCAAAGGAACACATGCTCTAATACCAATTGTTAGAAATAATAGTCCACCAGTACAACTAAGAGGGTGAGGTGAATTAGTTGTAAGCTAGATTATTAAACTTTAATCTTTATAAACCAATTACTTAATACAAATATGAATACATCAAATACAACACCATAACACAGGGAATTTTTGTTGAGAAAACCCTCTTAAGGGAAAATCTTGGTGGGTATTAGTACCCACAAAAAGTGTACTAAAAGTATAGTATCTAGGTTAGGATATTTAGCCATGTTAGGAGTTGATTATTATATATAGTACATAGTCCCTGTCAAAGGATAGTTCTTGTTAGGATTCAAGAGAAACAAGAGGCTCACTACCTAGGCACACTGCCCAAATGAGAAGGTTAAATCCACCTTCTAGATTCACTATCTGAAATACATATAGAGAGATATACAATAACCAATGAATTTAATAATTGCAACTTGATTTACTTAAATAGCTCCAATGAATTTCATCACCATCACTATCTCTTCTCTACATCTAGTAGACATCATAATTATTGGAGACCACAACTTCCTTATTGTACCTCACCAAGAAACAACTCTCTTTTATACAAGTTTACAATAAAAAATTAGGTAGGCCTGTAAAGATTCCCCCAATGAACAAATAATTGTATATACCCTTGTTAAGATGAACGTGTTACCTTACACTAGTACACACCTATTAGAATAGTCCCAAGGGATAACTAAGAGGGGGGGGTGAATTATTTATCAACAAATTTAATTATTTTATTTACTTAGATATAAATTAACATAAATAAAATGTACATTCATATAAAACAATAGAGAAAACAACAATTTTGGTTATGGGGAAACCAAATAGGTAAAAACCCTAGTGAGAATTAGCACCCACAAAGAACTATACTTGAGTATAATTATCCATGTTAGGAGATCTTGCAAGCCTGTTAAGAGTTGTTATTTACAATGCAATAAGTATAGAGACTTGGTTAAAGGTCAGGCCCTATTACGAGTCTTTTACAAGTAACCTTGTTAGGGGTGAGGACTCACTTTCCAAGAGCTCACTGCTAAAATGATGAAGGTTGCAACCTTCAGTAAAATAGATATGCACTATATCTGATGAATGAACTATTTGAGTAGACCTGCTATCTTGATTAGTTCCATTGTATTGAATACTTTCACTTCTTCTTCACATAGATATTTTCTTTATGAATAAAATGGCTCTACTGTCCCAAAACAATAGACATTCTATTATGTACTTTTTTTTGGTCTCTTTTCTTATCATTCACACTTAGTGTTCACCAAATGAACTACTATAAGTATCTTTCCAAAAAGGTGTGATCTTCTTCTTCTTTAGGAGTCCCTTCAATACTTCTTTACTCGGCCACATCAAGAATGCAACCTGATTGGAATCATGCAACCTAAACTTGATGGACGCGACGCTTCACAAATTTGACTTCACTAAATCAACTCCAACATCATGATTCTGATAGAATACGTCTGGTGACTTTAGATAATTATCTTTAACTCATAACTAAACATGAATACAAACATGCATATCCAAAAGATAGATGCAACTCAGGAAATAATGTAAGTATGTCAGCTCTTCTCAGATAGTCTTCAGTCACTATAACTGTCATAAATGAATAACATAACTTAACTAAAACTTCATATCTGACTTAGCGTGAATGCACATAGCCTCTAGAACATGTATACACCATGGAAATAAACACACATAGCTCTGAAACATCTATACTAATATTTGCATATAGAACACGACTGTATATTATATGTTGTCATCAATGACAAACATACAATCAATTATTTGCACAGAAAAAAAACTCCAACAATCTCCCCCTTTGACATTGATGGCAACATATGATATCATCAACTCAAAGTGTCTTCCTTCTTTTTACAATATTTTCAATATCCTCATCAAAGGTTCCTCTTCACTACTATTGCTCTTCTGATTGTATACTCTCCTAGAGTATATGCTCCCCCTTACTATATACTCCCCCTTTGACATCAATGGAAAAGGGTGCCAAACACCATTAAGCACAGGTAATAATCTAGAAGTAGAGTAGTCAACCATTCATTAGTCACCAAGGGATAATGTTCTTTGCTGTAAATTCTAATCAGAATCAGGAAAGGGAATTACTCCCATCTTCTCCCTAAGATACTCAAAAGTATCTTTTAATAATGGCTGTCTAAAAATATCTTCTAATTGTTCTTTAGTTCTTACATAATCCAACTTAACTTCTTTGTCAGCAAATTTTTCTCTTAGAAACTGATATTTGATCTCAATGTGTTTTGTCTTTGCATGCATCAGAGGTTTCTTTGACATATTGATAGTGCTAGTGTTATCATAGTGAATAGTAATATGATAATCAATCTGAATAAAAAAGTCTTTGATCATCTATTTGATCCAGACCATTTTTGAATAATTTAATGCTGCTACAACATACTCAGCTTCTGTTGTTGACTGAGAAATATAATTTTTCTTTTTACTTGTCCAAGTGACCAACTTATCTCCAAGAAATACTACTCCTCCTGATGTGTTGTTTCTGTCATCAACACAACCTGCCCAATCAACATCAGTATACACATGAATTTGTATATTCTCTAAGTTAGGATACCATAAACCATATTTTATAGTCCCTTTTAAGTATCTGAATATTCTTTTTATTTCCATTAAGTGATTTTTCTTAGGTTCAGCTGCAAATATTCCAAAAATGCCAACTGCATTGGAAATGTCTGGTCTAGATTGAGTAAGATATATGAGTTTTTCAATCATAGAATTGTATAGGGTCTTGTCTACTACTATAGAATTATCATCTTTAGAAATCTTGCATCCTATTATCATGAGGGTGCTTATTGGTTTGCAATCTTCCATTTTGAATGTCTTCAATATCTCTTTCACATACTTAGACTGATTTATGAATATGCCTTTATCTATTTGTTTTACATTCAATCCAAGAAAATATTTCATAGGTCCAATCATGCTCATTTCAAACTCACTTTTCATCTCCTTGGCAAATTTTGCTCTTAGTTTTTCATTACCTCCAAAGATAATGTCATCAACAAAAATAGCAACATGTAATAATCCTTCATCTATCTCTTTTATGAATAAATTACAGTCTGATACTCCTTTTATGAATCCTATCTTTGTTAAGTAACCATCAAGTCTCTCATACCAAGCTCTTGGGGTCTTTTTAAGTCCATAAAGTGCTTTCTTTAATCTGCATATCATGTCTGGTTTATCTGAAAGTTTGAATCCTTCAGGCTACTCTATGTAGACTTCTTCCTTCAAGTCACTATTCAAAAAAGATAACTTGACATCCATTTGATATACTTTAAAGTTCTTGAATGTTGCATAGGCCAAAAACAACTTGATAGCTTCAATTCTGGTCATAGGGGAAAATGTATCAATGTAGTCTATACCTTCTCTCTGCGCATATCCTTTACATACTAATCTTGCTTTGTTCCTTACCACTGTGCCTTCTTCATTCATTTTGTTCCTGAATATCCACTTTGTTCTGATCACATTCTTTTCATGAGGTCTAGGGACCAGTTCCCATGTATCATTCTTTTTTATTTGATCTAATTCTTCTTGCATAGCACTTTGCCAATCTGAATCTTTGCACGCATCTTCAACACTTAAGAGTTTAATCTGAGAGAGTAAGCATACCTCTTCATCAGCAATTGAACCTTTTTCTCTAGATCTTGTCAAGAATTTAGCACTCTGATCTCCAATGATGTCTTCCTTAGAGTGGTATTTGGATGTGTATTTTGAGTTCTTAGGAGTGACACTCTCATCTGTAAGCTATGATTCCTCTTGAATTGGTTCAGGATTGTTGTATGAAACATCAATATAGTCAAACATCTCTTCAATAACTGTGTCTTTTTTGATAGGTCTGGGTTCATCTTCAATCATAGGAGCATATTCATAGTATCTCTTTTGAATCATAAACTTCTCATCAATCTTCACATGAGTACTTTCAATTATCTTCTTTAAACTTATATTAAAACATCTATAGGCTTTTATTTTAGTTGAGTAACCAAGAAAAATACCTTCGTCACTTCTAGCATCAAACTTGCCAATTCTATCATCTCTCTTGATGTAGCACTTGCTTCCAAAGATTCTGAACTATTTTACAATAGGTACATTACCAAACCAAAGTTCATAGGGTGTCTTGTATGTGCCTAGCCTCAATTGTATTATATTTATAGTATAGACTGTTGTATTGACCGCATCTCTCCAATAGGTATGGGCAACCTTTCCTTCAATCATGATAGTGTGCACTATGTTAAGTATTATTATGTTCCTTCAATCTGCAATCCCATTCTACTGAGGGGTTCTAGGTGCACTTAACTATCTCTTTATTCCATTTTCTTCACAGTAATCATAAAAATGGGTAGAAGTGAATTCTCCTCTATCAGATCTCATACATTTTATCTTCAATCTAGATTCATTTCAACCTTAGCTTTGAAAACTTTGAACTTCTCAAAATCTTTAGATTTGTCTTTTAGGAACACAACCCACATCAACCTTGATAAATCATTGACAAACAAAATGAAATACCTTTCTCCATAGTATGATCTTGTTTGAGTAGATCCAGATAGGTCTGTGAGTATAAGATCTAATTTGTTTTCAGCATAGTCTTGTTTACTCCTAAATGAGGTCCTCACATGCTTCCCCATCACACATTTCCTGCATATGGTGTCAACTAGTCTTTCAATACTCAAAAGGTCTTTTACTACTTTTACATTACTTATCTTGACTATCTTGTCAAAATTGATATGACAAAGTCTCTTGTGCCATAACCAACTTTCATCCACTTTTCAACAAAACAACTTACTTCAGAGTTAAGCTAGAAAACATTACCTTTGGTCTTTGAACCTAGTGTAATCATGTCTCCTTCTTTGTTATTGATAATAAAAATTTTGTTCTTGAATTCCAACTAATATCCTTTCTCTAGCAGTTGTCCAACACTTAGTAAGCTATGATGCAAACCATCAACATAAAGAACATCATCTATCTTGTTCTTTCCATCTAAGGTAATAGAACCTCTGGGTATGATAAGTTTTGGAGTTTTATCTCAAAATATAACCATGCAACCTTTGTACTTGTCCAAATGTACAAATCTATCTTTGTCTCCTGTCATATGGTGTGAACATCCACTGTCAATGATCCAGTCTGTTCTGATGTCATCTTTTGAAACTAATGCTAACTCTTGTTCTTTTTCTTCATCTTCTTTGTCGATTTCTTCAAGCATCTTCTCAATGTCTTTAATGGAAATGAAACCAATTTCATCTTCTCCTGAATCATCATCAGTTACACCATCTTCAGCATGATAACATTCCTTAGTTTACTTGGGCTTGTAATCTTATCTAAATTTCTTGACTCTTGTAGGACACTTGGATGCAAAGTGACCAACTTTTTTGCATGAAAAACATTTGAATGGTAGTTTTCCTTCATATTTACCTCTACCTTTTGTTTCTTTCTTTGCAATCATAGCAATGATTTCTTCTAGTTTTGTATCCACTTCTTCAATAATACTAGATTTTTTTATAGGTTTCTTGTTGTGAACTAAGTCTTTGAAGGCTGTCTCACTTTTACATTTTTCCTTCAATCTTGATATCTCAAATGCAGATATTTTCCTAGTCAATGTTTCCCTCTTGAAGTATTTTGAATATTGCATAGTCTCATCTAAGATATTGATCTTCCTATCATAGTATTCTGTCAATGTGGTCATTAGTTTGTCCATTATATCATCCTCTAAAATTTCTCCACCATTGTTTCTGATACCTGAAACTGCTTCATTTATTCTCTAATTGTAAGCTCTGATGTTTTCTTTAGGTAGAATCTCTAATTTGTTGTATCTTTTCTTCCATGTCTTTCTACATGCATTATTTTCTTGAATGTCTCCTTCAAACATATCTTCTAAGTATTTCTAGATAGTAGATGCTTTATCTGCCTTCTTGATCTCAGAAAATTCACTATTAGATAGGGCACTGATTAGGGCTTCTTTGGTAATTGCATTTTGAGTGAACACTTCCTTTTGTTTGGTTCTAGAATCTTCTTCTGAAAGGTCTTTCAAGGTGGGAACATCAATTGCATGAGTAGAAATCTCATAGATCTCAAATCCAATGCACTAAAGATGTGTTATCATTTTTTTCTTCTAGTCAAGATAGTTTTCTTCATCAAACTTAGGACTCTCTTTCCTGAAGTATGCCATCTGATCTACCTTAAGCTGTTAGGCTTTCTCTCCAAGGCACTTGGCTATAATAACATTTGTTAGAATAGTCCCAAGGGATAACTAAGAGGGGGAAAGTGAATCAGTTATCAGCAACTTAAATTCTTTTCTTTACTTAGATATAAATTAACATAAATAAAATTTACATTTAGATAACACCATAGAGAACACAACAATTTTGGTTACGGGGAAACCAAATAAGTAAAAACCTCGATGGGAATTAGCACCCACAAATAACTATACTTGAGTATAATTAGCCCTGTTAGGAGATCTTGCAACCCTGTTAGGAATTGTTCTTTATAATGCAAGAAGGATAGAGACAGGGTTAAAGGCCAGACCCTATTAGGATTCTTTTACAAGTACCCTTGTTTGGGGTGAGGAATCACTATCCAAGAGCTCACTGCTAAAATGATGAAAGCTGCAATGTTCAGTAAAACATATATGCACTGTATCGGATGAATGAACTGTTTGAGTAGACTTGATGTCTTGATTAGTTCCAATGTATTGTATACTTTCTCTTCTTCTTCACATACATCTTTCCTTGATGTATGAAATGCCTCTACTGTCCCAAAACAATGGACAATCTATTCTATACTTTTTTTTTTCTCTTTTCTTATCATTCACACTTAGCATTCACCAAATGAACTACTATAAGTATCTTTCCAAAAAGGTGTGATCTTTGTTGGCTTTAGGATTCCCTTCAATACTTCTTTAGTCGGCCACATCAAGAACATAACCTGATTGGAATCAGACAACCTAAACTGGATGGACGCGATGCTTCACAAAGTTGGCTTCACTAAACCAACTCCAAAATCACAATTATGATGGAACACGTTTGGCACCTTTAGATACTTATCTTTAAGTTATAGCTAAACATGAATACAAACATGCATATCCCAAAGATAGGTGCAACTCAAGAAATAATGTAATTATGTTGGCTCTTCTTAGATACTCTTCAGTCATTGTAACTGTCATAACTGAATAACATAACTTAACTAAAAATTGATATCTGACTCGGTGTGAATGCACATAGCCTCTAGAACATGTATACACCACGGAAATAAACACACATAGTTCCAAAACATATGTACTGATAATTGCATATAGAACATTGTTGTATATTGTATGTTGTCATCAATGACAAACATACAATCAATTATTTGCACAAAAGAAAATCTCCAACAACACCAATTATAACTCATCAATTTTACTCCAAGATTTGTAGTCCACACCTGTCATCATTTAAATGTGTTACACCACTATAGTTAGCCAAAAATATATCTTTGCAAGATCACACACTTTATATGGTGTCACCAAGAACATAGAAAACAAAAAAACAAGTAAAATTCTTTAAAATTTCATCTACCACACTTTAAGATTGCAAATCATAACTTTTTCTCGCATCGAAGTTATCTTAAAAATACAGAGACTATCTCTATCATAATTCTCTATCATTGTTATATAACCAATCTTGACCCAAAAAAAAAAAATGTATTACAACAGTAAGAAAAAGCCAAGCAACCTTAGATATAAGATCCCTCCTCATCCCTATATACATCTCCATTCTCACATGCTCTAAAATCCCATATGATGTTGCTACACTTATGTCAGTCTTCCCTGTACCAGTGATAACTAGTCTGTCTGAGACTTCAACTGAAACATATGTTGACATCAATGACAAAACATGAATGACAACACCTCTAATAGAAAACAATTACAGCACATATTTACCAAAATGTTAGTTCCTAAGGACAATTACCATATTTAGATGCAAGATCTATCCACTTTTGAGCAAATCGTGAAGAGTGCACTAAAGATAAAGAATGTGCTTGTCAAAAATAGTGAGATTACCATTTATAATGAAAACAAGTACAATTCAAATTCTATGGATAAAAAAATACTAGAACAAAAATAAGGATGTGGTAAATCATGGAGTAGTTGATCACGCTGCTCCTAAAACCAAACCAGTAGTTTTCAACTTGACGAGAAGCTTAAAAGCCCTAGAAGCTATTGAAAACACCATGAATGCTCCTTCCAAAAGAATCGTTAATCTTATGGCAAAGAAACCATGGGCCAAAGAAAAGAGAAACTTTTCTCCTTTGGGTGAATTTGCTCAATCAACTCTTAGGACTCTAGTGGCTAACAAACTGACCAAGTTTCTAGATAACTCCAGACCATATGAACTAGAGGTAAAATCAAAATGGTGGAGTGAAAATGACTAATGTGAGTTTCATAGGAACAAGGGACACAAAAATCAAAACTGCATGAGACTCAAACATGAGATCCAAGAACTCATCGATAAAAAAATGATTGCAGTTGGAAACCATGCCACGAATGTTGACCACAAAGCATTCACAAATCCCTTACATAAATATGAGAAAGCAAAAATATCTAAGAAAGGTACTACTATAAACCAAATGTAAAACACAAATAAAACTAACATCATCCACATGCTTGAGCTAGTCTCTTTTGAGTACTACAATGTTATCATTGTCAATAAAAGTGAGAAAGAGTCTTGATTATCCAACGTTGTGTCACATGCGTAAGAAAAGGTCACATTGAGAGGAGTTGGACCTTTCAACCCCTATACATCTACCAACCAACAATCTATATACAAACCTTCTATATTGACCAGTAAACAACCTATTACAACTATGTCAAAGGCATCAAAATCCAAAAAAATCACTTCATCTCATCTTGCTTACTATAGCATTGCTGAGAAACTACAGAAAATGAACTCTCAGATATCTATCTTTGAGTTTCTCAAGATCTCTCCTACTGATAAAGAGGTCCTAGACAAATCCTTGTCTACTACCAATGTTCCTAAGGACTTGGATTTGAATCAGTTTTAAATCCATGATGGGTCACTTGACCTCATCTCACTACCTATCATTTTTGGAAGAAGATGATAATTATTTAAGTCACCTACACAACCTCCCCTTGCATATTGAAGTCATGATTTTCAAGCATCATGTCAAATGAGTTTTGATAGATGGCGGCACGTGGTTGAATATTTTCACCTACAAGTTGTTTGAACACTTGGGATTCTAAGAACATGTCATCTATTCTAAAAAGAAAATAACAATAAAGAAATATGACGAATAGGGGGAGATCTTGCAAAGGTCTCACAACTCAACCTATCAAAGTGGGGCATGTCAAAAGTGAGGTCATATTTTAGGTGCTAGATCTTCCATTGACTTAGAACATATTGTTGGGAGGAGCCTAGATCCATGAGATGCAAGATGTCCCATCTACCTATCACCAGTGAATAAAATTTCCCTTCAATGGTGTCAAAGTCACCATTCCTAAAAACACTATCTATTCTTGCAATGCGTTGAGATAGTCAGCTAACAATCTCATTCTACACAATCAAGAATCTTTGACTTCAGAATCAGCTAGTGAGTTTATCAAATAAATGGAGAACAAGATAAAAATAAGAGATATTGGCATGGGTGGCTACATAGTGGAACATGTTCTATCAGTAAAATCTCTTCCTCCATCACCACGGTCTTATTGACAACCTTTAGAAGAGATGCAACCATAAACAACATCACCATGCATAATCTTTGATGGTAACTTTATGTAGGAAACTGTACCACTACGGGATGAAAAGGAAGAATAAGCCATCTTGGAATGGTTGTACAATGAACCTCATGATAATCATGTGAGAAATTGTGAGATCTCCCCAAAAAAGTATGACAGATGATATGAGCTAGTTCAATGCAAGGGTTATCCAGGAAAAGGACCTATAGGATGTAATCAAAATGGACTCCTGGAACCCATTTCTCTCAAACATGAAAGTTCTAGGGATACAACTGGCCTAGGCTTCTTATTAGTCAAGGAAAAAAAATAGAGATATGCCCACCTACAAGTGGGTGACTCTGATGAGGAAGATGAGTATCCTTATCCCATTCCTCTGTGCATCCTATTTTTTCTCAATATGGAAGAAGAAAAAACATCCCTAGGTCAATTGTATTGAATATTAGATCTCAGAGGAACAACTAGTGGTCCATAATCAAGCAGAATCTTTGACCTCCCAACACGGTCCTAATGAAGAAAAAGAGGACATAATCATTATAGAATTCTTGGGAAGAACTCACCCTAGCTAGGGGAAAAGAGTAGAATTCACTCACATCCTAAACATGGTATGCCATGCTTAAACAGACTCTCACAAGTATAAGTTTGATAGTTTCTCTAAAGAAACCCAAGATAAGGAGGTTGATACAGTATAGCAATATGTGACCCAGCTTGAGGTAGGTGAAGTCTCAGGGACTAGGTCTGAGGAAGTAGAATCTCAAATTACTCACATGGGATTCAATGATTCCATTAGGGATCTTACAAATTTGAACATGTTTATAAAGGGTACCAATCTAGGTCTCTACTTAATGTTCCAAGTATGTGATGAACATACTATGAATACCCTTGAACCCATCAAATCCTTGTCACTCATGTGTCATGAACTCATTGATTGGAGCTTACGAGAACAACCCATGGATATGCCCATTTTCCCTGATGAGTATGCATTACCCTGTTACCTCATTTTTGTTGAACCAATAACCTCTTCCACCTATGAACCTAGCATCAACATGACTAAATTAGATATCAAGTACCTTAGTTATAAAATTAAAATGAAAATAAAAAATATTTTGAAGGTGAAAACCACATTGTGGTAGTTTTAGAACACAAAATAGTAAAAATCAAAGATGCATCCAATGGTGAAAACCTCTCTGAGGCACCAAAGGATGGGGTACTTGATATCCTACCTAGTCACTTTTAGGAACAATCATCAATGCTTATTGAGCCAACACAACCAGTGAACATTGGCACAAAGGAACATCCACACATAATCCACTTGGCACAATCCTTATTCATGGAAGAGATAAAATAATTCATTGAATTATTTAAATAAAATAAAATCAACTTTGTATGGAATTACTCAAATACACCAAAATTGGATCTAGATCTAATAATGCACAATCTTTCAATTGTGCATGGTGTGAAACTAGTGAAGCAGAAACTTAGAAAGATGTATCCTCATGTAGATCTGTTAGTGAAAGAAGAGATGGAAAAATTTCTCAAGGTTAGGTTCATTAGAGCCATTTATTACATTGAATGGATGTCAAACATTGTCCATGTGTCTAAAGAATAAGAGTCCATTCAGGTATGCACTCACTTCAGTGATGTCAACAAAGTTTGTCCAAAGGAAGACTTTCCTCTCCCCAACATTGACATGATCATGAATATGAAATATGGGTATGAGATGTACTCTGTAATTGATGACACTACAGGATATAATCAGATCAAGATCATTCTTGGGGATCAAAAAATTAATACAATCACATTTTCTCTAGGGAATTTCTATTGGAATTTCATGCCCTTTGGATTGAAAAATGTAGGGGCTACCTATCAAAGAGCTATACAAATGATATTTTATGATATGATGCACAAAAATATGGATCATTATGTGGATGATACTCTTCTTAAGACCATGAAGTGATCCAAACACTTACAAGATCTCAACATAATCATAGATAGGATGGAAGAGTTCAGGCTCAGGGTGAATCTAAAGAAATGTGTAGTTGGTGTAACATCTGGTAAGCATTTTGAATACATTGTCTTAGTGAAAGGCATCAAGGTCAACCCTGCAAAGGTACATGAAATTATGGAGATACTACCACCCAAGAATATTAATCAAATGAGGATACTCTAGGAAAGGATCTATTCTATCAGAAGATTCATCTCACAACTGACTAACAA
This sequence comes from Thuja plicata, assembly GCA_018584345.1. Taxonomy (NCBI): domain Eukaryota; kingdom Viridiplantae; phylum Streptophyta; class Pinopsida; order Cupressales; family Cupressaceae; genus Thuja; species Thuja plicata. The sequence goes on along the minus strand of MU227558.1, from coordinate 3,115,922 downwards.
GGCATAACCATTTACCAAAACTCTACTGAAGGTGTAACAAAAATATCAATCAGATCAAAGAGTATCTAGAAAATATGCTAGTGTTAATTCCTCCTACACATGGAAAACCATTTATCATATACATCTTAGCTACCAAAACATCACAAGGGGCATGCCTAGCACAAGAAGATGAGAATAAGAAATAATGAGCAACCTACTACATCAGTAGAACCTTGGTTTCATATGAGATGAATTATTTAGTCATTGAGAAGATTTCCTAGAATTTGTGTTTGCATCCCATAAATTGAGGCATTTCATGTTGTCACACTCTATATGAATGGTTTCAAAGATTGCCTCATTGAAGCATCTCCTGAGAAAAGCCACCTTAACATGAAGGTTAGCTAAATAGGTCATCCTACTCAGTGAGTTTGACATTGAATATGTTGAATGAAAATTCATTAAAGGGTAGGCTATTGTAGATCAATCGGATAACACTCCATTGTAGGATGATAAACCCATTAATGTTGAGTTTTGGAAGATGGTTCCATTTTTCATATCACCCATAGATCCTGGAAAATCTTCTTTGTTGAATCTTTCACAAAACAAGGTTCTTGTTTAGGTGCATTTTTCATCACTCCTTGGAGCTATTCTATCTGAAAGGTGTACAAGATATTTTTCCATTGTACAAAAAATATAGATGAATATGAAGCCTTGGTGAATGGAATTAAACTGACTATTGAATAGAACATCTCTAAGTTGCACATCCATTATAACTCCCAACTGGTCATCAACCAAATCAATTATGTTTATCAAATGGAGGATGATAAAATCATTCCTTATAAGAAAATGGTTAATGATTTCAAGAAATATTTCACCTTCATCACCTTTCAAAAAATCTGACAAAATAGAATAGAGAAGCTGATACAATGGCTACACTGGCCTCCTCACAAAAAAATAAAGACTTCCACTATAATTTCTCTGTGGAAGAGCTTCATTTCCCTATTTATAACTCCCATGACTCCCACATGATCTGTAATTTCATAGGATAAGAGTCATCCTGCTACAAACACATCTACTCCTACCTACACCATTAGGTCATCCCTAATGCACTCACCTATAGTAAAAAGTGACACCTAATCTATAATGCCTCACAATATGTTCGCATACCTAATGAATTGTATAGACGAGAACTAGATGGTCTAAATGTGCATTAGATGAGGTCCATGATGATATTTGGGGTTCTCATTCTAATGGTATGAATCTAGCCCAAAAACTACTGTGAGAGGGTTACTACTGGCCAGATATGGAAAAAGGAGGTGATCAGATATGCCAAGACATGTAAGAAATTCCAGCTGCGTGACAATCTTATGCATTCACTAGCTAGGGAGATCATTCCATTCATCACACATTGGACCTTCTAGAAATGGGCCTTGGACCTAATCAGATAGATACATATGTCCTCCTCAAATGAACACAAGTTTATGATAACAACCACAAAATATTTCACCAAGTGGGTTGAAGCAATCTGAATCATCAAAGAAATTGGAAAATAGGTGGCGTTGTTCATCTTGAACCACATAATCTACCAATATGATATACATTCATCCATTTTAATTTATAATGGAGGACACTTTAAGAAAAAAAAAATGGTTGAACTATGTGATATGTTCAATATCAAGCAACATTATTCTTTAATCTATTACCCAAAAGGAAATAGATAGGTTGAGACCTCCAACAAAAATTTGGTAAAGATATTACACCTTAATATGAACAAGTCTAGAAAGGATTTACATGTGTATATTAGGCTTATAGAAAATGCATCAGAACACCTACTGGAGAACCACCCATTACTATAGTATATGGAGTAGAAGTAGTCTTACCCATGGAAATAGAAATCCAATCTCTTAGGGTTTCTCTACATAGACTGATCACAGATGAAGACCATAGGGTCTCAAGACTACAAGAACTAGAAATTATGGATGAGAATCGAAAAGTGGCATTTTAGCACCTTGTTGGTTGTATTTCCAGTTTTGTAGTCTGCCCAGTAAATTTTTGAAATCCTCAATCATTTCTGTGGTTAAGATTTGAAAACCCTATCTAAAATTGTTTAAATATATCTACAAATAATGATTTTAGCCATGAACCAAGTGAAAAAATGCAAATAACCCTAAGTCCTAGGTTTGATTTTGTTTGAAAATGGCTAAAATCTCTAATAACTCAATCTGTCACACCCAAAACTAGGGCAAAACACACATACAATTCTTTTTTTTTAAAACACAAGTGCATACCACTAACAAAGGATGTATGGAGGTAATTTGATATCATGGTAAGGTTATTCTTTGAGTTGCAAGGTATATAAATATGTTGAATTAGGGTCATACCGCATACAGATGCAAAATTAGAGCATCAACTTGTCATACATGTTATGTGAACACTTGGGTTAGATTGATTTAACTCTAGTTTAATGTTTTAATCTATGTGTAGTATCATGATGATAATAAATTGCTAAGAGTCATACACTAAATTGGGTTGCCCTGGTAATTACTTTATTTCTTATTTCCTTGATTACAACTTATTCATTTAAATCTAGTCCCAATTCTCTTTCAACCTTTAACCACTAGTTTAAAATTCAATAATCAAAATCTAGTCTAATCCTTATCCTCCTAAAATAATTAAATTCTCCCTTTCAAATTCTCATACAACTATAGTCCTTTAATTCCCTAATAGAATATTAAATTAACCTCAAATAGAAAAATTGAAATTGACCTCTAACCTCTTTGAAACACATGGGCAACATAATTCAATTTATCATAATAAAATTAAATTAACATCTATCTATACTTTTTTTAACATAAAAACTACATCTATTAATCAATACTTAACTACACAATTAAATAAACTATATCTAAACAAAATTACATGATTTAAATAAAACAATAAGAAATTAAATCCATAACATATTAGCAAATCTATATATTTCACATACAAACTAAGGTTTCAAATCTAGTAATTAAACTATACAATTTAAATAGAAAGTATATATATTAAGTAAGACTACATAATTCAAATAACATAATAAAGAAATAAGTCTATTTAACTAACCTAATCTTATCTAAATATAATGATCCATTTTAATGATGTACCCAAAAAATAGAGTAGAATATTATTTTAATAAATTGTTCAATACATGATTAAATCTGATTATGTTATTAAATCTATTAACTAACAACTAACTACCTATTAACTAGCTATAATCTAAACTACCTGCCTATCTACCAACTTATCACCCTATCTACCTTCTAGCCTATCAAGCTATCACACCATCTCCCCATCCCCCAAGGCTGAGGTGGGGGTGTGAAATCCCAAATCCTCTCAAGCCTACAAATTTTTGAAGGGAGAAGAGCCTTTGCAAAGGAATTCATGTGAACCAAGAGTGGTGGGACCATTGCCAAGTCTTCCATCCAATTCAGGGATTTAAAGTGAAGTCAACTTATACATTTTGCAAGAGGAGGGTATGGTGGCATTAAAACCAAGGAAAAAAGAGAGCATGAAAGATCCTCCAAGGCTAAGGTGGGGCCCAAAACAATTTTCTTTAATTTAAACTTTGTTAAAACTCTTTATCCTAGGGATGTACATTTATCCTCATGTCAGACCCAATTTGCATCGAATGGGGAAGCGTCTAAACTTGGGTAAGTGATTAAATATCATGTCAGCCCAAATTTTGTATGGGGAAAAGAAAGGTAAGAGAGAATATTATTGTGGGGCCCACGAGAATGGATGAAGAACATTAAGCCTTCTAATGCATAAAAAGGGTAATTAAAAGGGGTGTTTAGGAGGTAATAAAGGGTGTTTTAGAGAGGGTATATTTTAGAGAATATTCTTTGTGTAAGGGAAGGGAATTAAATCCCTCCCCATATATTTTCCAGAGAGCTTTTCTTCTCTACATTATATAAAATGTTATAGTAAATTTTGTTTTTGTTCTACACATTGATATTATTGATTTTTTTTTTCTTTCAAGTAGATACATGTATGAATTTGATTTTTTTTTTTGTGCCATACATTATGCAACTAAAATTTGATTATTAATATTAGGTGATTCTTTTTATTAATATATTTAATTTATTTGACTTACTATAGTTATTAAACTAATCTCTTCTTTTTAAGGATTGGGAATACAATAATTTTGAAGATAAAGTACTGATCTAATTGAGATAAAATTTCAGAATTCCAAAGGAAACATGTAGTGTTCTTGACTTGAAAATTTAAAGCCACATACATTAGAGATTTCAAGATTTAACAATCCACAAGGTTTACATGTTATGAATATCATTACAAAAGGAATGAGAGATTTTCACATTTTACTTAACAAGCTTACAAAATAAACATTACAACAATCAACAACGAATGAATTTCAATACAAATGAGTGACTATGCAACATGGAAGTTGCTTACACACAACTACCCCCAAATACAGATTTCTTTCAAGCTTCTTTCACCATCATCATGACTTCAAAAACCTACAAATTTTATGAGGGGAACCATGGGAAGCTCACCTCCCAACCAAGGCCTCAAGGAGGCCACCCTTGAGCTTGGAGTACCAAGGTTAAACAAGATATCACATCTAGATTCTCACAAACATCTTATATGCACAAAACAACAATAGACTCCTAACCAAGGCTTCACAAATGAGTTTTCCAAAACCTATTGAAGTAAGGTGAAGGTGCGCTTTTACAAGGAGGAGAATGCCATTTGTATTTTTTTTTAAATTCCTCAATAATAGTTTTTTTTTCATGCCTTTTCAAGGCTTCATTGACATTACTTCCAAATACACATTTGGTCATTTCTATACCAAAAAAATATTTACAACATGGCTTCATGGAGCCCATACTCCATGAAATTATCCCTCTTCTCCAAGAGAAGAGACTCTCACTACAATGGAGAGCCCAACTAACCCTTTCACCCAAGGCCACTTCTTCCCTTCCCAAAGGGTGAGTAATCCCTTAACACCCATGAACAACACTCCCAATCCAAAATAATAAGAATTGATACAAAAATCCAAATGTATTTCCAACCCAACACATGACAACAAAATCTACCTACAAAAATAATATACAAGATTACATACATTTACACCATACAAGATTTCATATTCATAAAGAAATAACATCCAAATCTACTTGCAATAAACAAGCACTTCATGAAAAAGGAGACCAACCTTCCAAATGTGTTATGGAAAAATGAAACTTGAGAAGAGCCCAAATTCTTATCCTTCCTCTATCCAAACCCTAATTGTCTCTAAAATTAGAGAGTGGGTGAACATCCACTGAGTCTCCCCAAACACTCTAAAAAGACCCCCAAAAGTGTACTTAAGACCTAGCAATAATGAGACATGACATCTACCCTTTTATCTTACCTCTTGTCTCCCCTCTTAATTGTTAGTTTAGTAAGGAGTGTGGGACAGGTTAGATGCATGTGGCCATCTCCATTTTCGCCACTTTTGAAAATTAGGTATTTTGGAGAGTCATAGTGGTGACCTAGGTTTCTTTCATAGGTAAAAACTAGTCCTAACCCAAGGTACCCCCTTAGGGTTAACTAATGTTGGCCAAAAATATAATCTAGGGTCACTTTTGACCCCTCCAAAGTACCCCTAAAGTTCAAATCTGAGTTCTAACTTGGTGTGATCCCTACAACACATCTATATGCAAGTGGGATTAATATAACATCCTATAAGGTTTGGTCATTCTTGCCCAAGCCCTAATTTGACATGTCACCATCCACATGGACAACACAAGTGTCAAGTGACACCAAATAAAATACACATCACATTCATAATGACATGTCCAAACAACAACATAAATTGTAAACTATTAACAGACATTTAGATTACGTTTACAACAATGATCACATTACAATGAGGTTTCAACCCCTTATTGGATTAAACCTTGGCTTACTCAATTCACATGTGTTTAGCCCTAATTCTCCAAAAAATTTCATGGTTCTCTTTCCTGCACACTAAACTTGAGCATCAGTAGTACAAGATAATAAAATCACATGTAATATACATTTTCAATTCATAATTAGCAACACTAATCAATAAGAAGAATTAAATTTATAATTGCAATTTTCATACAGAAATATTTAAAACATAATAATTTCATAATCATCATGACATAACATCCATGAAATAATCAAGTCTAATCATGATTCGATCTTCTCATCAATTCTGTTATCTAAACATATAAAATCAAAATCAACTACCTATTCTAGGTCTAATCCATATCAAAATATAATCCACACAATATAATCATCATCATAACATAATATCATGAGTCTCTGTCTAGATAATCAAAAAGTGTATCAATGTATCAAAACATAAAGTATCAAAGTGTGATCGAGTAGTAAAGCTTTGATGGGTGAAGGTGAGGCCTCACATCCTCCCCCACTAGGCATGAACTTCCTCCTAGAGTTCATTAAAAATATATGGGTACTGGGATCTCATCTACATTGCATCCTCCCATGAAGTCTTGACCTCAACTTAACAATCCCACTAGGCCCTAACCTGGTCCAGCTCTTGGCCTTAGAGTGCAAGGGTCCGTTGAACTATAATACAAATGTTCTCCAGTGCTAGCTGTCCATCTGACTCCACTTGTAAGAAATCCTAATCTATAATGTGAGACTCATCATAAATATATATCTATAGCAAAGATACATGAAACACATCGTGGATGTGTAACATGTTGGGTGGCAAGGCTAGACAGTAGGAAACTGGTCTTATCCTCTCCAATATCTCAAAAGGTCCAACAAAGAAAGGCGCTAACTTAGATCCCTTTCCAAAATGGATTGGACTCTTATGCGGGTGCACTCTAAAAAAGACCCTATCTCTAACCATATACTCATAATCAACCTGCTTTGCATCTACATACTTCTTATGTCGATCCTAAGCCTCTCTAAGATGTTGTCTAATCAAGACCACTTGCTGCTCCATATCCTTGACCAACTAGGGTCCAATAGATACTCTATCCTCAATCATGTCCCAACTCAAGGGGGTCCTGCAAGGTCTACTGTACAATGCCTGATATGGTGGCATACCTATAAAAGAATGATGCCCATTATTATAGGCAAACTCAACCAGATGTAGGTATTCCTCCCATGTGACCTGATGGTCCATCACATACATATGTAACATATCTTATAACACCTGGTTAACCCTCTCTCTTTGCCCATATGTCTAAGAGTGGTACACTATATTATAATTTAGCCTAGTACCCAACACTGCCTATAACTCTCTTAAAAAATCTGATGTGAACAAGGAGTCTCTATCAGAGATGATCTTACGAGGAATGCCATAAAGTTTGACAATATCCAACAAAAAGTCTTGAGATACATCTTGTGTTGTGAATGTAGTATGCATGGGTGAGAAGTGGGCAACCTTGGTCAACATGTCAACTGTCACCAAGATAGCCTCATGATGGTGAGAAGACATAGGGAGACCAAAAATGAATTCCATATATATAGTATCCCACTTCCACTCAGAAATCTCATGTGGCTGCAGGAGCCCACCTGGATGACTGTGCTCTACCTTCACTCTCTGGCACTCTAGAAATCTAGCAACTATGTTGGCAATCCTCAACCTCATGCTCAGCTAATGATACAACTATCTCAGATTGGCATGCAACTTTTTAACTCCTAGATGAGCTACATAAGCTGCTCTATGAGCCTCAAGCACAATAAAATATCTCAAGTCACCCGTAGAAGGTACATAGATGCATCCCCTATGACGTAGAAGTCCATCATTCTCTAAAGAATACTTTGCAAATCTCCCCTCAAGGGGTTTCTAAGAATGGATAAGCTGACAAACCTCTACATATAATCCATCCTCTAGCAAGTGATGCAAAATGCGCTCCCTCAAATTTGTACTAGAAGTCATAGATGAGAGCTCGTGTCACCTCCTACTCAAGGCATCTACAAATAAATTCTCCTTTCCCTTGATGTAATGAACATCAAAATCATACTCACACAAAAACTCCATCCATCTCCTCTGCCTAGAATTAAGATTGGGCTATGTAAAGATATACTGTAGGCTCTGGTGATCCTAGAAAGAAATGTCACCATCTCACTAAGTCATGAACCACCGCTGCAAGTTCTAGGTCATGAGTAGGATAATTGAGCTCGTGAGTCTTTATCTTCCTAGAGTTGAAGGCTATAGGATGACCCTCTTGCATAAGGACTACTCCTAAACCATCCAATATAGCATTAGTACTTACAACAAAATCTATCGAAGGATCTGGCACTGCTAAAATCAGTGCACTAGTGAGGGCTCTCTTGAGCTCCTAGAAAGCTCTCTCACACTACTCTATCCATTCATAGTTCTTCCCCTTTCTCTAAAGGGAGGTGATAGGGTGAGCTTCTCTAGAAAATCTTGCCATGAAGTGTCTCTAATATCCCGCTAAGCTCATTAAACTTCTAACCTTAGTGACACTGGTGGGTGCTGGCCAATCCATAACAGCTATAATCTTCGATGGGTCTACAAAGATGCCATCGCTGGATATAACATGACCAAGATAATGTACCTCGAGTCTAAAGAAGGCACACTTTGACAAGCTTCCATATAACTGATTCTCTCTCAAATGCTACAAAACCTACCTTAGATGCTCCGCATGCTCCGCCCCATTGTGAGAATATATCAGAATATCATCAAGGAACACTACCACAAATTTATCCAAAAATGTATGAAATACTCTATTCATGAGGCTCAGGAACACAACTAGAGCATTCGTGAGGCCAAATGACACTAATGTGAACTCATAGTGACCATACCTTGTGTGAAAAGTAGTCTTATGGATATCACTTTCCACAATCCGTAATGAATGGTACCCTAAATTTAGATCTATCTTCAAGAACACTCGAGCACCCTGTAACTGATCAAACAAATCATCGATCTTGGGAAGTGGGTATCGGTTCTTAATTGTTACTTTATTCAACTACTGGTAATCAATGCATAATATAAGTGATCCATCCTTCTTAACAAAAATCACAGGTGCACCCCAAGGTGATACACTAGGCCGGACATGCCCTTTGTCCAAGAGCTCTTCTAACTAAATCTTGAGCTCATTGAGCTCATGTGTGGTCATCCTGTAAGGTGCTCTAGATACTGGCTTAGCTCCTAGTACAAGATCTATGTGAAAATCAACTACCCTAGGTGGAGGCATACCCAGTAGCTCAGTAGGAAATACATCTGCAAAATATTGAAGAATAGGATAATCCTCAAGCGAAGGTTCTGCTTCTGAATCCTCCTCTCTATCACTAATGGTGATGGAAAATAACTGATATCCCTTCCGCATGCACTGCCTAAGATGCATAGCAGAAATTATGCAAAGGGATATAGGTCTTTGTACCCAAAATATCACCATAGAAGTGTCATGATCATCAACACACTCAACCCTCTTCTCACGACAATCCACCTTGGCGCTATGGGCACATAGCCAATCCATGCCAAGGACTACATCATAAGACCCTAGAGGGGTAATGTGGAGATCAGTCATTGTGATTAAGTCTCCAATCTGAATCTGACAACTATATACTAAGGAAATAATAGACACCCTAGCTCTTGAAGCTAACTCAACCTCCCAACTGACATCCTGTCTAAGTTCCACCAGCTCGCAACGCTCCACTACATAGGGAGATATAAAGGAGTTTGTGGCTCCCAAATCAAATAAGATAGAAACATTGATACCTTGAATCATACCTGTGGCCTCTATGACTATGGCCTGGGGGTTATCAACCGCTGCAAACACTTTGTAAGATCTACCCATATCTCCAACTGTAGGCTCTGAGGTAGCCCCTCTCTAACCACTAGTTGACTATCCCTATGGGCACTCTCTCACTAAATGACCTATACCATCGCAAGTGTAACATGGCCCTCGGGTTTGAATCTACACTCCCTATGTCCTAGGATGCTATGACCCTCCAGTCCTACTAGAACCACTGTATCCACCCCTAGAGGACTACTGAGTCCTAGCTGACTATGTCTGAGGGGTCTGTGTCCTATGATCTTGTCTAGGGCCCTAAGACTGTCATTGTTTGGGCTTAGAGCCCTGATAACCCTGTGAATGCCTCTATCTAGAATCCTGCTAGGATCTCTACTATTGAGACTATTGACCCTTAAAGGATCCTGCTGAATGATTTAGTTTCCCTTTCCAAGGGGGTCTCTGCTGCCCTGACTGCTGGGAAGAGGAGTTTTGGTCCTGGGACCAATCTTGAGACTCCTGTCTAGTACGGATATCCTCGGCTACAATTTTTGTCTCAACTTTCCCTCTGAATGTGGTAGGGAATGCTAGGTGTAGTATGCTCTGAAGAGACATTTTAAGTCCCTTAATATAATGGTGAATACACAGTTTATCATCCTTCATGTAATCAACATATGGAAGGAGCTCGAGAAACTGACTCTCATACTGGTTCACTATGAGGCCTCTCTGTTGGAGATCATGGAACTCCTCTATCTATCTCTATCTAAAATTATCAGAGAGATATCTCTCATGGAAATGGGCCACAAAAGTCTCCCAAGTGGGTGTGTCAATACTCACTCCACCAGGGATAACTTTAAGAAACCCCCCCTCCCAAAAAGTATAAAATTGTGGCGAATCACATTTTTTTTAGAGGGAAAATTTTTAATATTGATGGTGAATTGTGGTTCAAATTATAGATATTTGGTGGCAAATTTTTTAATACCATATACAATTTTTATAAAAATATGGTGACAAAAAATGATTTTAATAGGAAAATTATTAATATAATTGGTGAAGCTGGAAAATTTTATTGATAAATTATGGAGAAATAATTTTCCAAATATTGTAATTAATTATTTGTCATGGAGAATGTATTTCAAAAATATATATAAACTTGGTGATTTAAGAGAATAGTTGTATAGTTGGTATGGCGATTTAATAATTGGAAATAACTATTAAAGTTTCATTCTCCTAAGTTTTCATTCTCAAAGGATGACATGTGTGACTTTTCTTGAGAGAGTTTTCAGTAAAGGAGTTATGTCACCACATTTCTTTTGAAATGCACCTTCCACCATTCATCTCTCTTAATCCAATGGTTCTGATTTCATGTTGAAGTTGCATCGAGTCCCACCATTATGATGTCATAGACTCACACGTCCATTGGATTACAACATATCAATGACCAAAGGTGAATTTTAGGCCTATTGTTGATCTTCATAATGTTTACGACAAACTCTCGGCAGAATCATGACACGTGGTATGATTGATCATACCAATAAGTCCATGATCAATCATACCACATGTCATAATTCTGCAGAGAGTTTTTCCTAAAGATTATGAGGACCATCAATAGGCCAAAAATTCATCTTTAGCCATTGATATGTTGTAATCCAACAGACGTGTGAGACTGTGAGTTGTGACAAGATTTATTAATTAATTTAAAAATTATAAAAAACTGTCGTAGATATGACATCAAGTAAAGTAATGACAATTAATGGTGATGAGTAGATTTGACATCAAGTAAAGTAATGACAATTAAGCCACAATTAATTGTCAATGATAGATAAGTGTGAACTGTGACATCATTATCTATTCATTACCAATTTACCTCGATAGAATAATGCCTTAAAGTTACGACTTAAATGAAAACATCATGCCAATTAAGGACATTATTTTTTGACCATTTGATGATCTTACATCAATGGCAAAGTTTTTTATAATAAATAATTGTTATGTCCACCTGTGTGATGTTGGGCCTTCGTTATTGCAAAGAAAGAAAATGTCTTATCATAAGTGTTGTTTCTAATTTCACCCACTGTTGCATTAAACATGAAATATTTGGAGATTGTTGATGGATAGTTACTATTTTACATAGGAATTAATTAGATCTTTAGGGCAGAGAAAGAATTTCAATCAGGGCTTATAAATAGATGATATACACTTGTTAAATTATGATTGTCAAAGTAGATTTGGGGAAATAGTCTGTGATTTCTCGGTTCTCTTTATTTTTTTGTCAAAAATTAGAATACTAATTAGTTTGATTTTCAATGGAAACTCCAATTCATTTAAGATGCACGGCCTTGGAGGATCAAAAGACCATTTTGGGTCTAGTCACAGACCCAATCCCGACATCTGTAGCTATGGAGTTGGGAGCCTTCACCAAGGAGGCTATAAGGATGGTGCTGAGACGTGAATTTCTGGAAAATGAAAATAGGTATAGAGTTAACCCTGAAATTTGATCTTGGTTCATGGCATCTTTGTTGGACCTAGGTGGGGAAAAGGTGGAAACTCTCAGGCTTCTGAGGAAAATTTTTAGAAAAGAGTACCTCGGCGACGATGTGAATGTTGTCGTATTTGCAGAAATTGGGTTTGGTATTCTTTGGGTAAATGATTTGGTGAGGATTCTACAACTAGGAGAAATTGTGCCTAGGAAACCATTTCTACTAAACCTTGATGTTGAGCAGCTCACGCGTCATCGAAAGTGGGTCTAGATTGGGAGTGATTTCATCTGGAAGTGGCACAACCTGGAGGATACTGAGGACTATCAATGGCTAGAAGAATTCTTTGAGATTATCCTCTCTTCAAAGTTCCATATAGAAGGAAGGGAGCCTCAGCCAGATAGTTCTTGACTATGTCCCTGTCCCTGTTCTAGTCTCTATTGTGTCTCCCTCTGGTGGTAGCAGCTTACCAGGGTTTTTGCAACAATGTAAATTGTAATAATGTATGTTTTAAAAACATATATGAAAATGTTTTAAGAAATTCAAAGTGCTTTTCTATTTTTTTTTTATTATAAGAATCGTTAATAGATATGGGCCTATGGCCTATGGGCATCATTGATTTGTAAATTTGTATTGAAATTTTGCATAATATAATATAAAATATTTGTGTTGCACTTTTGTTTCATGTAATAATTTAATGTTTCCAAACTTTATCATTTAATGGTGACTGGTTACTGGTTAAAATTTCATGGATAAGGTATTCTCGAATGCATGAATTTAAAGGGAATTCAATATAGTTAATGATTATATTGATTATTGTGTATTAAATTATTAATATTTTAAAATTGTAAGAATTGTTGGATTATGAGAGATGAACGTGACACATGAGATGTGTAATAATCATTAAAATCTTTCAGAAAACATGACATGTGAGATGTGTAATATTCATTTACTTTGTTACATTTAATTTTTCATGAAAGGTTTTTACCATTTCCTTTTTAATAACCTATTGACTTGTAGGCTCGTACCTGAGCAGGAGAGCAAAAAAGAACTATTAAACAATTGCTAAATATTTTGATACTGTAATTTGTGAGAGCCTTATCCATTCCAACTTCTATCTATCACGATTTCAAAATATAATTTCATGTAAGAAATCTAGCCTGATGCATCCTGATTTTTTAATGTAAAAAATTATGTTAAACTTGATTTTGAAATTTAAATTCTTGCATAATGCATGTATAGTTAGGGTTTTCTTAATTAGTTAGTTATTATCTATGATTTTGTTAGTAAATATCTGTGATTCTATGTTTTTTCATTCTTTCAAAGAACAATGGGGAAAGTGAAAGCTCAAGGCCAAGGGCAAGCAGATGGGAAAACTTTAATAGACTGCAGAAAACTAGTAGAAATCCCTAGTTTCATTGATGAGTATCATGATGTTTATGATCCTACTATCGATGGTCAAAGGAGAGTCATATCAATTAAACATACATTGTGCAGTAAGGCAACTGGGCCAAAGAGGTCTAACTTTATAAAATTTAATCCAGTGATAGGTGCAAAAATGAATAAAGTTGCTTTGTGGGATGTAGGTTTGGGTTGCATGTTGTTACACAAAGTTTTTCCTTGCCCAAAAATTGTCTTGATTTGTGCAAAAAATTGTGATAAAGAAAGAAAAATAATTGTCAATAAAAATAATCAGGAAGAAATTTTAGCAATAACCCAGGAAGAATTTATCATTTTGCTAGACCTAGGGTTTGACCAAAAAAACTGTAATGTCCATATTGACCTCAGATTGTTGGCAGACAGATATGAGGCAGTCGCGCCAAATGAAAATAATTCATTTATAAAGGGTCTAATAGTTACAGAGGCAAAGGCTTCATTGGGTGAGAACCATAAGCCTCCTTATTATTTTAATATTTTTGTGCCATGGGTTCAGGATACTATATCCTTGCTAGCATTTTGCCTAGGAATGGAAAACAATAGGGAAGTGGGTGCCAGCATTCTTCAATTGATTTGGGATATCCATTGTGTCAATGAACCAGTAAAATATAATTTTGTTGGACATGTGGTTCAATCAATGCAAGAACAATTAGCATTGATTAAAATAGGCAATTCTAAGACATTTAGGTTCACAACCTACTTGTGCTATCTTCTACTAGCCAAGCATGCTGCAATATTAATGAGCAATGGCAACAAGCTTGAAATTTAGATGGGTACTCCAATATATAACTGGACATCTCAAATAAGGATGTATGATAACAAAAGGAATTACACTAATTTTGTAGATTTCTTTTTGGCACCATTGTACAAAAAAATAACAAGCACTCCAATGCCTAGATTATCTACTTCATGTAGGGATTGCATCCAACTTGGAAGCACAATTCAATTTCCTGACTGGTACATAATGGAAGAATACACTGTGCTAAGGTTTTACAGATCAGAACTACAACCCCACAAACTTCCAATGCATGTGAAAAATAGGGTGTTTGCAGTAGAATATGTACTACAACTTGAGAGCATAGATACACTCTTTGCTGGCCAGTCCAAGAAGAGCATATTCCCTTCCTTACCTTTCTCAATTGGAGGGTTAACATTTGAGAGAAAGGCATTCAAAGTGGCAAAAAAAAATTTAGAAATTTAGAAATTTGATTTAGAGTGGTACTAGAAGTATGACCCACTAAACGTCATTCAAATAATGCTTGTTTCTAATAAGAACTCTACAAACTTATTTCAACATGAAAGTAGACCATTGCTAGAGAAGTTGAAAAACAAGGATAGCTAGGATGATGTTACAAAAGAGATGGAGCAAGTTTCCACTGAGGAAAAAATTTCAGTTGAACAGTTGTCATCACAAATTATGACATCAATAAAGCATGGCATTGTACATCCTAGAATGTCCTACAATTTCTATGAAAAAGGTTCTCATCCACCAAGCATAAAAATACCAAAGAAAATAGCATAAGAGTGTAAGGATATAAAAAAGAATCAAACAAAAATGAATGATTTTTGGAGTATGAGAAAGGATCTTGGTGAACCAAAGACCAGTGCAGATCTGGATGATATAGAAAAGGATATAGAGTTTAACAAATTGTGGAATTTGGATCATCCTACCATGGCATACGAAAATAGTTCTCCAGATAGTCAAGATGATAATCCATCAATTGAATTTACTCCAGGTCATAGTGGAGTCAGTGACTACCATAAACAAGTATATAGAAAAGGGGAAAACATTGTGGAAAAAATGGGTTATAAAGGTGGTGGTTTGGGTCCCACAGGAGATGGCATCTAGATTCCAATTATCACAAAAAAAAATGATCATGAACCTGGTGCAGGCCTTGGGTTTGGAGATGACACATTAGATTCATCAGGAACCACTGTGCCCACAAGAACATCGATTGCCACAGGTAGGATTGGGGAATCTATAGCTACTGGTTCTAGTAGTGTCACTAGTGGCAGTGGGACTGGGCAACTTATACAACAAGTTCCCTCTCTAGAGAGGCCTATAGAATCTACATAGAATGCCATAGAAGAAGATAGTGTCAAGAAGCAAAATCTTTCCATGTCCACAACATGGAGACTCGATCCTAAATAAATGTTTGCACTTTCAAGTTCAACAAAGCCCTTTATAAGTTTAAATCATCAAACAAAATTAGTTAGATCAATAGGCATTGCAAGCTCTACTTCATCTTTCAAACATTCAAATCCTTCTGGAACACCAAATTTTTGTTTCAAAGATTTATATAATAAATTTGCAGGAACAACAACCAAGAATAAGGAAATATAGAAGACATTATAGACTGGTGCCCTTACTATAGCTGTAGAGGAACAACTGAATCCAATAGGGTTTTTCCAACTTATGACCCAAACAGAGACATGATGGAGTTAATGGTTGTTATTCCACCCAAAAAGATGGAAACCCACCAAAGAGTCAGATAGATTCATCTGAATTTGAAGTTAGCACTCTCCAAATGGATTTTTCCAAAGTTAAAAATGTGGACAAAATCAATGTGTCAAAGTCAACAAACCAAGTTGTCTACAATGCACTACTAAAGTTGGAAAGAGAGAAAAGTAAGCTCGAGAAAAATATAGAAAAGTTACAGGCAGACATTGCCAATGAAAAAGAAAAGAGGAAAGCTTAAGGGAACAATTTGAAAGAATTGCAAAAAAAGATTAAAAAATCAACCTCTACATTAGCAAATATAGAGCAGGAACATGTGGAGGCAGTAGTGAAGGAACATGAGCAGGCAGAGTTGAACGCACTAAGGGGGAAATTGGAAGAAATTACTAAAAAACTAGAGGAAGAAAGCGTCACTTCACAAAAGTTATTTAAAACCATGGAGAGTAATATTGCCTTCAACTGAGAAATGAAAAAGCAATTGGACTATCAGGCAGATAAAGCCAATCATTGGGAAAACAAAGCAGTGGAAGAGAAAAATAATTGTGAAAAAATGGCAGAAGAACAAAAGAAGGCCAATAACACAATTCAAACTTTAACAAATACTAGTAATAATTTAGTGAAGATTACTAAAGAACACATTTGGGGCCAAATATTGGGGATGTCTGATAACTTGTTTGAGTGGTTTGAAATGCTTCAAAGTATGAGATTATGTTATGTGAAGCTTCATAAGAACATTGAACAAAACATGGATGTTGTCAAGAAATAAAAGAAAGAAAAAGATATTATGCAACAACTCTACAGTAAGAGTGATAGTTATCTATCAAACAAGGGAATTAGCACCCACATTGATGCCTCAATAAAGGTATCAAGTATCATTCAAAAATGTGAGAAGCTACATGAAGCACAGGAAATTGATGTCAAAGCTAAGAAGAAGATCTTAAAGATGGAACAAAGGAAAGAAAATTTGGAAAGTCTTGGTTTTCCTAAGGGATTTGACGCAAATAAGTTCATTGGAAGAGAAAATTACAAAATAAGGTTGTAGGGCAAAATAAATATTGATTTACGCTTTCTTCCTATAGAATTTTCTCCTGATACATTCATGGATTTCATCAAACCAGTGAGAACTTTGAATGGAGTTTTAGAAGCAACAGTGCTTTCAAGTCACACTTCCAAATATAAATTGCTAACGAAGTTACAGGAGTATGACTATACTATGAACCAAATTGTTTTTCCATCAGAGGATGTTTGGACTGACCTACAAAGATTTCTCTGAATTTTGAACTATTGTAAATTGTAATGAATTGCAAATGAATACAAAACAATTTGTGCTCTATCTAATTTTCATGGTTTCCAATTTAATGTATGTTGAGTTACTCTATTTTTTTGAGCTACGGTAAATTGTAATGTATTGCAAATGAATACAAAACAATTTGTGCTCTATCTAATTTTCATGGTTTCCAATTTAATGTATGTTGAGTTACTCTATTTTTTTGAACTACTATAAATTGTATTGTATTGCAAATAAATACAAAACAATTTGTGCTCTATCTAATTTTCATGGTTTCCAATTTAATGTATGTTGAGTTACTCTATTTTATTCAGTTATTCTTAGTTGATTTACTCTGTAATATGCTATTGGAAATTTGGAATACAAAATTTCATTCAGAAATTTCAAATTAAAATATGAATGATCATTGATGATGCGATACAAACTACAATAAATTATAATGATAATATTTGTACTCAAATCTTAATGATGAAACATAATACACTCTTTCTTTTCTAAAATTAACATTGAATGATAGGATATAGTAGTTAATAAGTTCAAAAAATACCTATTGATTGCTACTGCTAATTTAGTAGAAATTTTCTAAATTTGCCAATTCATGTCAGCATTGTCATCATCATCTAATTCTGGTATTCTAGTTCCTTCATTATTCTCTTCATTTTCATTTGTGTCTTCTTCACTCTGACCTTCACTTCTATGAATCCCACTCCCATTGCCACTTGTAGTTGTCCCACTCAGAGTAGGAGATTGGTTAATGGTGTTGCCCAACCCTCTTCTTTTGCATCTTTTCTTTCCATATTTCCATTGTTTTTTGACAAGGAAAAGTATTGACATTATATCTAGATGTGTAGACCCTCAAGCATGATTCCAAATTCTTGTCTAGTTTGTTTCTTAGCTTTGATTTTAGGAATCCCAAAGCACTAAAAACTCTCTCATCCTCCAACGAACCCAATATCATGGTTTGACATAGATCAGCAAGCTTGAAGAACTTTGAATTTTCATCACGCAACATTGTGCTCTATTTTAGTTCTTTCCAAAGCCTTGTTGTCGAGCCCTCTGCATGTAGGTTATGCATTAATTGATATTGATGCTTCATAAACCTTGTAAAAGTGCCTGATTTCTATCTAAGAAGACCTTCATCTAAAATTTCATTGATAGTTACTCCATTGAATTCTACAGATTTGCAAAATTCCTTTATCAAAGTCAAAAGCCTATTATGATAATCTTCCTTAAAGTTTAAGTGCCAATATTGAGGAAACACAATTACCATGGCCTCAAGCAGTTGTTCATATGCGAATCGGGATCTTATTTCAAAGGAAAGTTTATAGGCTATGTCCCTTGCATTAGCTGCTATAGACTTGACGATCTTGGTAAACTCTTCCCCTATAACTCTTGTAGCTCGCTTCTTTGGGGCACTATAGTAAATTGGTATCTGAAATCCCCTTACAAAAACTCATAAATATCCATTTTCAACAATCTTTAAATAATTATCAATATTTTCCAAATCTGTTAGTTTCCTCCAGTGATGAAATTTTTCATCAGATAAATTTGGGTCATTTTGATAAATATTATTGAGCACTTGGCATGACATTTTGCGCAAAGTAGCATATTCTATGATATACATGGCTCTTTGCTAGGATTTTTTCATAATTAAATTCATTTCTTCTAGCATGGGAAGAAGAGATGCTAAAGTCAAAAGTGTCTCTATATTGCTTAACCTTTGAAGCAAGTCACCACATCTCTGATTTTCTGCATTGTCATGATTTTCGTACATAGGTCCAATCAAAGATTGATATTTAGAAAAAACTCGATGAGCTGTCCCATCAAAAGAGATCCATCTGGTATCAACATCTTTTAGAAGCTTGTTTCCATTGGTAATTCCATCAGAAAAGTGTTGAAATTCCCTAAAATGTTTGGGACTTCAACAAAAATATGAGTACAACTCTCTTACTAAATCTTCAACCTTGTTTACTAAAGGAAACTTCTTCACAACTCTAAAAGAAAGATTCATCATGTGGGCCATATAGTGAATCCCAACAACATATGGTGAATAAGAAGCCTACATCTTTGTGCAAAGACCATTCCTTTCACCTTGCATTACTGAAGCTCCATCCGCTCCAACACAGATCAACTTCTTCGCTATTGTCAATTCATCCATTGCTCCATATTAAATTAAATGGCTCTTTACTAATTGAAATAAAGTTTCTGATGTTGCATTTTCCCTCAATTTTACAATAGTTAGTAGATGTGGTTGGAGGACATTATTCTGTATAGTATAAACTTTCATGCATACCCATGGCATATTATCTATTGCCGTCACTTCATCTGAGGACAATGAAATAAAGGTTGACTCTTTTATTTTTCTCTATACATCCTCTATTTTAGCCTAAGCAATACAACTTTCCCATTCCCATCCACTATTTATTGACCAATGAGTGATACGATAGTTAGGAACTTTTAGAAAGTGTAACAAATCACTCTTTTCTAGATAGTCTGTCATTGGACGCCCTCTGCTCAAAATATGGAAAACATTACTTAATTGAACAACTTTTTTGTGTTCTTCTACTTCACTTGCTTTTGAAAAAATAAAATTAATAGAACCTTGAACTTCACCAAGCTTCATCTTAAATTTATGAAACAAATAATATTCCTCAGCATGCCTTTGATGTTGACATTGCTCCTTTGTTTTATATCTTACCACTTTTATTTCCCTTCCATCTACAGTTGAGGTTTCGTAAACCTTACCAATATGTTTCTTTATGATGTCCAATTTAAGCTGCAACTGCTTTTCATTTTTATACTTCCAACTACAAATCATACATCTGCATTCTATTGGTGGCTCACCTATAATTGGATTGTCCACGGGTTCAATGAATGGATACTTTTTCATCCAATCAAATTTAAATCTCCTAGACATCTCCCATTGATGATCTATTTTTTATTTTGATTTTCCTCTCCCTTTAGTGTTACTATTAATTGAAACATCATCATCACCGAAGTTGATCAATTCATCCTAGTACTAGTTATTTACTTGAAATTCATCTTCAAGGTCATCTTCATGAGAGATATCAGGTTTCACAACTTCAGGTTCCCTAGTTTGTTGAATAGACTCCTATGTATGTTGATAACCTCAAATTTGTACAGGTTCCTCTGATGATGTACCTTCCTCACTTTGACTAACACTATGACCATTGTGTTTTCCCTAGCAAAAGTATGAAGATATTTTTTTGCATTTCGTTGGCCTCTCTTGGACATCTCCAGATTCTCCACCTTCAATAGACCTCTTCCTATTTAACTTTGACTATGACATCTCCAAAAAATTAAGGTTGCAATAAAATTTTACTTAAATAATTATAAGATACTAAGGACTCATAGTCTTTCTGGTTCGCTACCAATCGCAATTGTTAGCTCAGAATCAAATAATTTTTTGTACTCCTAAATCTCTTGAAACTATCCTTATATACAAATGCTTATTTCAAATTTTGGTGAAGGGGATGACAATTCCATATGATAAAAAATAATATTTGGTGAACCCCACGTAATTCCAAGTAATTGACTAGGTGAATAGGGTGGAAATTTGGGACACGGTGAATTATGATGCATGGAAAATTGGGTCCTAGTGCAAATAAAATTTTAACTTGGGATAATGGGACTTTGGCGAATGGAAATCCTTGATAAATACCCCTTCCTTAATCCATGGTGAATAATAGTAAATATACAATAGATAAATGGGTGAACAACCCCACTATCATAGTGAAATTACATGCAAATAGTGGCGAACAACCCGACCAATTAACATGTTTTTTATAAAATCTGGGCGAACCGGTCAAACAGTACACTATGCATTTTTTTGCCAAATTCTATATGCCTGACAGGACATATTCACCAATTGGCAAAGAATCACCACTAAAAAAATCCCTGTACTCCACCTATGGACACCTCCTACTCCCACCAAGTAGAAGCCTTCTCCCATAGGAGATAGGCTGTAAGTCGTGCCTTTAGATTACTCCCATAAGGGCACAATCCAAAACATCATTGTAAACTCTGTAACCAGGCCTCTGCTACTAACCCATCAGTGGATCCCAAAAACAAGGGTGGCTGGAGTCGTAATAACTATCGGATCTCATCTCCAACATCTCTAGGGGGTCTCTCTCTGGAACATATCTCATGCTCATGTGGTATTACAACCTGATGAACTGACTCACCCTCCTGATCATCATGACCCTCAACAGACCTGGGTGGAGGACTCCTACTCCTCTCTATGCTAATTTCTCTATCATTCTCTGAAATATGTGCTTCCCCTTTTGGAATTTTCTGCTAAACTATGGGTGCTAATCTCTGTTGAATCACCCCAATAAGATTTTGCAGAACATCCATAATATCCTGGTTAGGGTTCTGAGGTGGTGGAGGAGGTGGTGGTGGAGGTGGTGGATCCTCCTCTCCTGCCCCCGCATTTGGAGCTCTACGACCTCTGCCTCGTTAGCTAGCTCTGGTGACTGTGGGCATCCTACATAATGATTTAAGTTTTGAATGAGTTGAAACATAATGGATTAGGTTCCTATTGTAGAAACATCACTCTGATACCAAAATGTCATACCCAAAACTAGGGAAAAACACACATACAATTTTTTTTTTTAAACGCAAGTGCATACCACTAAAAAAGGATGTGTCGAGGTAATTTGATATCATGGTAAGGTTAGTCTTCAAGTTTCAAGGTATATACATAGGTTGAATTAGGGTCATACCACATACAGATGCCAAATTAGAGCATCAACTTGTCATACGGGTTACGTGAACACTTGGGTCAGGTTGATTTAACTCTGGTTTCATGTTTTAATCTATGTGTAGTATCATGATGACAATCAATTTCTAAGAGTCATACATTGAAGTAGTTTTTCCTGGTAATTACTTTATTTCTTAACCTTGATTACAACTTACTCATTTAAATCTAGTCCCAATTCTCTTTTGACCTTTAACCACTAGTTTAAAATTCAATAATCAAAATCTAGTCTAATCCTTATCCTTCTAAAAACAATTAAATTCTCCCTCTCAAATTCCCATACAACTATAGTCCTTTAATTCCCTAATAGAATATTAAATTAACCTCAAATAAAAAATTTAAATTGACCTCTAACCTCTTTGAAACACATGGGCAACATAATTCAATTTATCGTAATAAAATTAAATTAACATCTATCTATACTTTTTTTTACATAAAAACTACGTCTATTAATCAATAATTAACTATACAATTAAATAAACTATATCTAAACAAAATTACATGATTTAAATAAAACAATAAGAAATTAAATCCATAACATATTAGAAAATCTATATATTTCACATACAAACTAAGGTTTCAAATCTAGTAATTAAACTACACAATTTAAATAGAAAATATATCTATTAAATGAGACTACATAATTCAAATAACATAATAAAGAAATAAGTCTATTTAACTAACCTAATCTTATCTAAATATAATGATCCATTTTAATTATGTACCCAAAGAATAGAGGAGAATATTATTTTAATAAATTATTCAATGCATGATTAAATCTGATTATGTTATTAAATCTATTAACTAACAACTAACTACCTATTAACTAGCTATAATCTAAACTACCTACCTATCTACCAACTTACCACCCTATCTACCTTCTAGCCTATCAAGTTATCACATCATCTCCCCATCCGCCAAGGCTGAGGTGGGGGTGTGAAATCCCAAATCCTCTCAAGCCTACAAATTTTTGAAGGGAGAAGAGCCTTTGCAAAGGAATTCATGTGAACCAAGAGTGGTGGGACCACTGCCAAGTCTTCCATCCAATTCAGGGATTTAAAGTGAATTCAACTTATACATTTTGTAAGAGGAGGGTATGGTGGCATTAAAACCAAGGAAAAAGGAGAGCATAAAAAATCCTCCAAGGCTGAGGTGGGGGCCCAAAACAATTTCCCCTATGTTAAACTATGTTAAAACTCTTTGTCCTAGGGATATACATTTATCCTCATATCAGACCCAATTTGCATCGAATGGGGAACGGGCTAAACTTGGGTAAGTGATTAAATATCATGTCAGCCCAAATTTTGGATGGGTAAAAGAAAGGTAAGAGAGAAGATTATTGTGGGGCCCACGAGAATGGATGAAGAACATTAAGCCTTCTAATGCATAAAAAGGGTAATTAAAAGGGGTGTTTAGGAGGTAATAAAGGGGGTATCTTTTGGAGAATATTATTTGTGTAAGGCGAGGGAATTAAATCCCTCCCCATATATTTTTCAAAGAGATTTTTTGCTCTACATTCTGGAAAATCTCATGGTAAATTTGGTTTTAGTTCTACACATTGATATCATTGATTTCTTTTCTTTTTTTCTTTTTAAGTAGATACATGTGTGAATTTGATTGTTTTTTTTTGTGCCATACATTATGCAACTAAAATTTGATTATTAATATTAGGTGATTGTTTTTATTAATATATTTAATTTCTTTGAATTACTATAGTTAGTAAACTAATCTCTTCTTTTTAAGGATTGGGAATACAATCATTTTGAAGATAAAATATTGATCTAATTGAGATAAAATTTCAGAATTCCAAAGGAAACATGTAGTGTTCTTGACTTAAAAATTTAAAGTCACATACATTAGAGATTTCAAGATTTAACAATCCACAAGGTTTACATGTTAGGAATATCATTACAAAAGGAATGAAAGCTTTTCACATTTCGCTTAACAAGCTTATAAAATTAACATTACAACAATCAACAAAGAATGAATCTCAATACAAATGAGTGACTATGCAACATTGAAGTTTCTTACACACAACTACCCACAAATACAGATTTCTTTCAAGCTTCTTTCACCATCATCATGACTTCAAAAACTTAGAAATTTCATGAGGGGAACTATGGGAAGCTCACCTCCCAACCAAGGCCTCAAGGAGGCCACCCCCGAGCTTGGAGAACCAAGGCTAAATAAGATATCACATCCAAATTGTCACAAACATCTTATATGCACAAAACAACAATAGACTTCCAACCAAGGCTTCACAAATGAGTTTTTCAAAACTGATTGAAGTAGGGTGAAGGTGGGATTTTTCAAGGAGAAGAATGCCATTTGCATTTTTTTTTAAATTCCTCAATAATAGTTTTTTTTTTTAATGTCTTTCCAAGGCTTCATTGACATTCCTTCCATATACACATTTGGTCATTTCTATACCAAAACAATATTTACAACATGGATTCATGGGGACCATACTCCATGAAATTATCCCTCTTCTACAATAGAAAAGACTCTCACTACAATGGAGAGCCCAACCAACCCCTTCACCCAAGGCCACTTCTTCCATTCCCAAAAGGTGAGTAATGCCTTAACACCAATGAACAACACTCCCATTCAAAAAGAACGAGAATTGATACAAAAATCCAAATGCATTCCCAACCCAACATATGACAATAAAATCTACATACAAAAACACTATACAAGATTTCATATTTATAAAGAAATAACATCCAAATATACTTGCAAAAAATAAGCACTTCATGGAAAAGGAGACCAACATTCCAAATGTGTTATGGCAAAATAAAACTTTAGAAGAGCCCAAATCCTTATCCTTCGTCTATCCAAACCCTAATTGTCTCTAAAATTAGAGAGTGGGTGAACACCCAGTAAGTCTCCCCAAACCCTCTAAAAAAACCCCCAAAATTGTACTCAAGACCTAACAATAATGAGACATGACATCTAACCTTTTGTCTTACCTCTCGTCTCCCCTCTTAATTGTGAGTTTAGTAAGGAGTGTGGGACAAGTTAGATGCATGTGACCATCTCCATTTTTGCCACTTTTGAAAAGTAAATATTTTGGAGAGTCATAATGGTGACCTAGGTTTCTTTCATAGGTAAAAACTAGCCCTAACCCAAGGTACCCAGTTAGGGTTAACAAATTTTGGCCAAAAATACACTCTAGGTTCACTTTTGACCCCTCCAAAGTACCTCTAAAGTTCAAATCCGAGTTCTAACTTGATGTGATCCCTAGAAGACATCTATATGCAAGTGAGATTAATATAACATCCTATAAGAATTGGTGATTCTTTCCCAAGCCCTAATTTGACATGTCACCATCCACATGGACAACACAAGTGTCAAGTGACACCAAACAAAATACACATCACATTCACAATGACATGTCCAAACAACAACATGAATTTTAAACTATTAACACAGATTTAGATTACATTTACAACAAGGATCACATTACAATGAGGTTTCAACCCCTTATTGGATTAAACGTTGGCTTACTCAATTCAAATGTGTTTAGCCCTAATTCTCTGAAAAAATCCATGGTTCTCTTTCCTGCACACTAAACTTGAGTATCAGTAGTCCAAGATAATAAAATCACATGTAATATACATTTTCAATTCATAATTAGCAACATTAATCAATAAGAAGAATTAAATTTCTAATTGCAATTTTCATATAGAAATGTTTAAAACATAATAATTTCATAATCATCATGACATAACATCCATGAAATAATCAAGTCTAATCATGATTCGATCTTCTCATCAATTCACTCATGTAAACATATAAAATCAAAATTAACCACTTGTTCTAGGTCTAATCCATATCAAAATGTAATCCACACAATATAATCATCATTATAACATAATATCATGAGTCTTTGTCAGGATAATCAAAAAGTGTATCAATGTATCAAAACATAAAGTATCAAAGTGTGATCGACCAGTAAAGCTGTGATGGGTCAGGGGAGGCTTCACATAGTCTTAGTTCTATTTTAAAGTTACTTATTCATAACTTAAGGTCTCTAATAAATCATGTGCTTTTAAGTGTTGTCGCTTAGTCTCATAAATCTAAGAGAATATTCTATTTTGTTTAGAGACTTAGTAAAAAGGCTTTGGCATGTTATCTCTTGATGAAAATAAGATACCTTAGATGATAGGGGGACTTAGCACAAACCATCCATTTTAAGTTAGATCCAACGGCGGTTGGGAATTCTCTTAATAAACTGTGCAGTTAGAAAATTATTTAGTGACACTAAGTTCTTTCAGTCGCAAAGTGTCCTGAGTAAACAAAGGTTAACTGTTGGTTTTAAATTTTATGTTATCGCTGGGTCGTGGAAGAAATCAAGATTTAAGATAAATGTCATGAGACTTGGAAACAACCATTAGATGAAATAAGATCCAACGGTTGGTGCTAAGTTGCTAGGAAAGTTTGAAAAGTCAAAATTAATTCAGCGATAAGGAGACAAAGTGATAATTGGGACATGTGTTGAATGGTCATGTAGTCTCTAAGATAAATTTAAAGTGAAGATT
The DNA here is from genome assembly GCA_018584345.1 of Thuja plicata. Classification (NCBI taxonomy): domain Eukaryota; kingdom Viridiplantae; phylum Streptophyta; class Pinopsida; order Cupressales; family Cupressaceae; genus Thuja; species Thuja plicata. The sequence goes on along the minus strand of MU227558.1, from coordinate 3,089,216 downwards.
ACATCTGGCAACTTGGAGATAGTGGTTGCATAGTCTCATGAAGAATTAGGGTTTACTTTGAAAATCTAGAGACTTAGCGTAGAAAGTTAGATGAAGATAAAGGAAGATCAATGGTAGTCAGGTTATCTCTAGATCAAAGTAATAAGTGAGAATTTATTCAGATATTAAGAGATAAAGGTATAGTCATGTTGTCTCCACATAAATTATGAGTTAAAAGGTTTTCTCAGTGACAAGGATATTACATAGTCACCAAGTCTCTGGATTGAAACCAAGGTAAAAAAAAAAAGAGTTAGTAGAAGGCTTAGTCGCCAAGTCTTAGAAAGAATGTGAGTTAAGTGATTTCATCTAGTGACAAGGAGATAATCATTGATCAAGTAGTTGATTGGGTAGAAGTCACCAAGTCTCAGTAGGAAACCCTAGTTAAGATTAAATCAGTGACAAGGAGATTACACAGTTGCGAGGTCGCTAGTAGTAGAACCAGAGTTTGAAACAAAGAATTTTCTTCGGCGCCAAGATGTATAGTTGCCAACCAATAAAAATGAAGAGATTTATGACAAATGTGTCAAAAAGTAGCTCAGTTGTATATGAGATATCCAATTAGATCAAATTTGGATCCTGTTTGAATATAATATGGGTTTTTGGTCAAAAAGCACTCATTCATATTTGATTTCCTGTCACTTTTAGAGGCTATGGCTAGAACAGATATTGATTTCACAAGCATGAAGAATTGAAGACAAAAGTGACTAAATCGTAATTATGTGATTTATGCATTGATGATTCAGGAATGAATAAGGGTTATCGTTAATCATTAATTCTTACCAATATTTATTATTTTCAAAGCAAGAATTTGTTAAGTAATCAGTGTATGTAGAAAACAAAGCTTCTTGGAGTTACAGAGTAAAATAAGCTAGCTTTCAGTCTAGAATTTAGGGTCTTAGAATGTTTATCAATGCTCCAGAACAAATTGAGTAATTCACAATTGGAAGTAAGTGTGATCTAGACATAGATTTGTTTCAATATCGCTAAGATAAATTGGAACATAACAGTTGAAAAAAGGAGTCAACCAATGACTGTAGCTTCTACCATCAAGAAAAGTGGTGATGCAGATGATGACATGAAAGGGAAGAGAAACTACTTAGAGGAATTCATTTCTTTGTTGCCTGGATCTAGTCAAAAAAGAAAGGTAAATGCTGGCAATCTTGTAGATGATTTGCAGTATATAAGGGATTCTAAAACTCCAGGTTCTTTTGGTTATTCAATTTTCAATTATTTTTTCAAGAATAGTCATGAAGATGTGCCAATTTAAAACCCATGGACCTATGGAATAGCCAAATTGGTAGTCACTAGTATATTTATAGATGTTTATTTAATTTTAGAAATGGTCAAAAGGTATGATTCCCATACCAAGACCATAAAAATGGATGATGAGAAAGCCCTAGTAACCCTGGATAGGAATTCATTTATGAAAGCATTCAATATTTATCATCCAATGGCCACAAAGATAAATTTGAAGAGTTTAGAGGCTAGGTATACAAGAGAGTCTATCATTGCATTAAATTTGATCCAAGAATATCATGTGCCCAGAAGAATGAATAATTATATAGCACCTATCCCATGAACTTGTCCCTACTATTATAAAAGACCTCAACTTCTACATGAAGTACATTTCCTATGCATTGTGCAGAGTTTTGGGAAAGGATGGAGGGCCTGAGAGAATAAGTTTAGACATCCTTATGATGGCCTTAGATATGAAGAGCCCTCATATAAACACAAATTTTGATTATATTTAGTATATAATCAAAAAAATGCATAAAGGGTTTATTGACATCCAAAACAAGGAGAAAGACCCCAAGTTCATGAATTATTCCATTTTAATGCATTTGATTTTATATTACAATTTTCCTCTCATGAACTGCTAGTATTTGAGGCCTTAGAGGTTTCATCAGAAATAGGCCAACTCCATACAATTTTGGTTAAGAGTGTTGAACTACACCTCTAGGGAGCAGGAATTCTTAAGTGTCTAGGTGTAGATAAGACTAGACTACTAGTTAAGGTACTACAATTACTGAGGCCATGCCAGTATGTGGATAAGTGGCCAAGAGACCATTTCTAGGGGGATTCCTATTATGAGAATTATTTCACATTGATATAAGTATATGGTTTTACTCACCCATCCCATGTTTTACGATTCCATCTGCCACCCAGAATTGCAATAATGGAATTTATCAGACAATGGATTTTGATAGATAGGGAGCACCTGGCTCCTCATAAGAAGGGAAAATTTACCCCCAGATAGTTTAGAATTTACAATTTTACAATTAGTAAAAGGGTAGTAGATCCAGTGAATAATTGGATGATCTATTATAGAATAAATTTAGCCTTGTATAGGTACATTGACACAAAAGGCTTTATACTAAGTTCCAGGAAGCTCTTGACACCCACCATTCCTTATACAAAAGAACATGAGGAATGTATGGAGGAAGACCTCATTAGGAATATAGTGGAGGATGAGGAGGTCAATCAAAGGGATAAAATTTTTAGTGAATTTATGGACTTGGAGAGGCAAGTAAATAGAAAAGGAATCTCTTTTGGGCGTTTCTTCCCAGATTTCCCATATTTGAAAAGGCTTGATGCAATGGTTGAGTCCTATAAATTTTTTTGTAATAAACTTGAAGATACACTTGTAGTAAAATAAAAGGGCCATAAAGGGCATTCATCATCAGATTATGATGAGGACAATGATGAAGAGTATTTAGTTCCTAGCTCTGCTCCAATAAATCAGCCATTTGTTGAAGAAAAAGCAGTTGAGCGAGAACATGTGATTGACCTAATAGAGGTCCCAGAAACTGAATTCACTGATGAGACCCCACCAAAGAAACAAATAATAGAAACAAGGGAGCCATCACATGATGTGAAGAAATAGAATAAAAAAGATAGAATTGGTGCTCTCATCTCTAGTGCTAGAGCTTATGATCATCATCTTAGGAAGGACTTAAGAGTAGGAAAGAAGCTACAAAAGGATGATGAAGAGGAAATTGAATTACTTCTTCTGACATGTATAGATTAAGGATTGTTATATCAAGACCAAAGAGTTTAAGGATTTTGTTATTTGGAATAAGCAGAAGCAAGTGGGTGCACATTTACAGGTGGCAGGTGGAGATCTAGTAACCAGTGAGGCATTGCAAACATTATAGGATTATGATCTTGATTCAGAACATATCACACCAGAAGAGGCTAGGAAACTGGTAAAATCCAGTGGGATTTTATTGGTTGAAGGATGAGACTTAGCCTTAGCCTTCATAATAGACCAAATAAGAAAACAACATAATGTCATGTTATCATCAGAGATATAGGTTGGAGAAATGATAAGAGGATTTGGATATAATCCAAATTCCCAGGCCTTACCAATGTGGATTTTAGATCCAAAGGATCAAAATCCATCCTTGTTAAGTATACAAGAGAAAATGGAAGGGAACAAGATCATTTGGTCTCTACAAAACACTAGAGACTTGGAAATTTCAAAAGTTCTCACCCATTTTTCACAATTGAATGAGGCTAAGGCTGTCCAGATGTCTAAGAGATTCAATAAACTGGCTAGTGAAACTAGTGACAGAGTCAAGGATAGGGAATATGGTCTAATAAAGATAAAGGAACAGGAGAAGCTGATAACATAATTGACACAAAAACTGCTAGATATGTCTGAAGTTGCCCTTGCAACATAAAAAGAAGTACAAGATGTTGAGGTTCAAATAGAAGAAATAGAGAATTCTTCAATAGAAATAAGGCAAGGGATTAGTGAGCACAACAATGCTATTTTGGGTGCATTGAATGAAGTTTTGCAACATGGGATCAATATAATAAAAGATAAGATAGATAAAGTATATTTAGCCTACAAAAAATTACCAGGCCTACAAGTAGAAGTAAATAATTTTGTTTCAATTTTGAACCCTTATTATGCTACATGGTTTGGGAGAACATGAATGTTTGAGAGGTTGGCATCTTTGCAACCACATAGATTAGATATGCTAGAGGTAGTAACCCAAGTTGGGGTTGAGATAGAGTAGATAGGGGCAACCTTTTCCTTTTTCATAGGCAAAGCTAATCAGATTGGGGAAAGATTAAATATGTTTGGGCTTAATTACAATAGGTTTGTGCCACCAATTATATCATAAGACAATCAGGTCAAGCCACTAGGGCTATGGAGATCCAAATTTGACACTATGCTACCTAGTAAAGAGGTATATATTTCTAACAAGGGGGAATTGGATATGGAAAGATACAATAATATTCTAGATGAATCTATTAAAGTAGAATTAAATTACAATAAATTCATTATAGACGTCAAGAGAATTGCAGATTCCAGGTGGGAAAGATAGAATAACCAATTGGAAAACATATAGAGTTTTGAATGGCCAAAAGAAGAGGATGTAACATCATGGGATGTTTTAACAAAGCCCAAGAGGAAAAATCCTATCACTATTGACTTGGACATTATGGATGAAGAATAGGAGGACACGTGGCACCTTCTTTATGAGCACAGGGAGGTTAGCTATCTTGATGATAGTGTAGGTTATCCTATTACAGTGGTCACTAGATCTTGATGCAAATATCAGAAGCTATCCTAGACATATGCAGACAAAAAGAGCCAAAGATCACAAGAAGATAAAGACAAAATTAGATCTTATTCTTTTTTTTTTTCATCCACTGCTTGGTTCTTTCCTGTCTTTTATCTTTTCTTTATTTTAGGGTTCGGTCTTAAAACCATCCGAAACTTGATGCATCCTTATTTATGAAGGGTTCCAAGATGGTTTTAGCCTATAAGTAGAACTTATTGTAACATTTTTGAAAGAGGGTGATATAGAATTACAAGGTAGACTACTACAATTTTGTCTAAGCCTCTATTCTTTTTGTCTATTGTATATATTTTGAAGAAGTTAGACATTAATAAAATATATTGCAATCTCTATTTTATATCTTGTGTTTTCTCTTTTATTTATATTCAAGCTTTTATGTGTTTATTTGTAAGGCATTTAAATACATTAGCAGCAAGGTAGTTGTGCAGTCATTTGTGAGGTCCTTTAAGGAATAAGTAATTCTTTCAAGTGATTCTAGGAAGCTGAATATTGATGTTTAAGATCTGATAAAAAAATAAATAGGAGTGAGTGGATTTTTTTAAGGCATTCTATCTAGGTTTCACTTATTTTCATTAGTCACCAAATTGTGGATTTGGATTCAGGATTGACTCTATAGCCCATAGGATTAGGCACTGGTTTATAGTCTTGAAAGTAATTGTTCATCATCTAACATTTAAGAACAATCAATCAATTACATTGTATTTATAAGAAAGAATACATTCACAAGCAATTGTACTCATAGAGTATACAATTTAGTTTTCTGATTCCTTTAAGAGAGAATCAAATAGGTTAACCCTCCTATGTTGTGAGAACTACAAAAGGAAGAATAATGAGAATCCTTATTGCATTACTATTAGCTGTTGTCAAGATAATGGTTTGGCTTATTAAGCTTTGTATCAGATTATTCACAGTCATTTGCATAGTTATTTACTTATTGGTACAATAAAAGGCATTCAACAATTTAATAAGAAGACATAATCCATTATAAAGTACTATAAAATCAATAACCATTTAAAGGTAATACCTTCCTGAGTCAGTGGATCTCAAAAAAGGAGGATCATATCTAATCCTCATCAATTAGGCTTTTCTTGGATATAGAATGTAGGAAATATACAAGAGAAAGCATTCATACTAGTTTTAGAATATACTTGGAAGAAAAATACCTAAGAAATTGGAAACTCTTCTAGGAATGAAAATTACTAATCCATAATCTCTGTTTGAAGATTGATTTATAAATTACTGTTGATTTTTTGCTAGTTTAGGTCATTCTTGTAGTATTCATATTCAAAAACTTGTGATTGGGTGGTGAATTTAAAATAAAATCTCTGAACTCAGTGCATAAGAAAAATATTTTACAAATATGAATACTAGGTCTAGAATGAGGGATAACCCAGAAATTGAGTTAGATAGTGGGATCCCAGCTACTTCAAAGACTAAGTTGTCTTGGAGAGAAAAGAGGAACCAAAAGATATATTGTAAATTGTGAATAAAATTTAAGAAATTTTTTTGATGTTATAGATGATCAAAATATCAATAATGAGGATGTCCTAATGAAATTATTTATTCAATCCTTAGTAGAAGATGCTAGGGAATGGTTTAGGAGTCTATCTCATGGTTCTGTAGAAAAAATGGATGAATTGATTGATCTATTCAAGGATCAATATGGTGATAAGACTAATGAAAGATTTTTTCTCAATGAATTCAACAATTTATCAAAGTATATATTGTAACTAAGTTCAATAGAAGATTCCAGTGAGCCACACAGAAGCTATTTAAAAAAATGATTTTGGATCAAAAGGTATGTCTTGCTACCTATATCAATGCTTTTGATTCAAAAATGGGCTATGCACTTAGAGATAATAATCCAAGAACCCTAACATAAGCTTACAAAATAACTGTGAATATAGAGATGAATAGGAGGATATTAGGAAAATTGGGTAAAAGAGATGTTCGAGGATTTAATAAGATTAATCAAAAGGAATTTAAATACAAAGAATACATGGCTCCACATAATAATAGACCATCCTATAATAAAAAAATATAACCAAAAGAATAGGATGAAAAAGTATCCCTATGGTACCCAGTTCAAAGATGGAAAGCCTATTTCTCCACCAAGGAAAGACAAACGTGAGAACACAACTCCCAATCCCCTACATAAAAATACTATTCACATATGTAATGATGATTTCTAGTGTGAGGCTTGTGAGGCACCACACAATCCTAATTTTTTCATTGTTTCCTTAGATTTAAAAGAAAATGAAGAGAAAGAAAAAGATGAAAATGAATTATGCGATTATAGTATGAATAATGCTCATTCATGTCATGACATGGATTCTGATGATGAGATTGAAAATCATGACATATATGGCTCACAAGTTAGAATGGAAGTTCATCAACAAAAAAATTTGTCAGATAGTGAAGAAGAAGAAGAAAGGGTTGATCACATAAGATGTTATGCCCAAGATAGTCAGGAACCTACAATAGTAAGAAAAGCCTCGGATGAAGAAAAGGCTAGGATTACTACTGACTTAGTGAGTAAAGTAAGAAACAACTACCATTTAATAAATAGAGTTGTGGGTAATGTTGGTAGTCAGTCATCAGGAATTTTCATAAAAGAAAATAAAATAGATGTCAAATATGTACCAAAAATAAATGGACCTAGGGAAAATTCAAACATAGTAAAGATATCTATTGAACCAAAAGATGTTCATGTAGAATGGGCTAAAGTGTCATAAGTAGGTTCTTCTTCCCCCAAAGTAGAAAAAAAGAAATGTAAGAAGGAAGATCCTGTTGTGAATATTCGGATAGAGGAAAACTATATTATTGTAGAAAAACCTAAAACTTCTGATGTAAAGTACACTCTAGTGGATATGGGACATTGTTTATCTCAGATGACTATGAATGTCTCATTCCTAGAGATGATGAGAATAAAAGAACACAAAGAGAAAGTTCCTTCAGTGTTAAATAATTTATCACCAATAAGACCTTAGAAACCAGAACATATTGAAAAGAAACTCAAAAATAAGGAAAAGGACCTTGAAGGGATGATTTATGAGAACCCTCATATTTAACTTCATACAAATACTTTTGCAAGGGTTGTTGACCCATTTTTCTTAAAATTGCTAATAAATAGAAAGATGCTAAAAAATTGCATGATAGATTTAGGAGCATCCAACACAGTCATGTCTGCAGAAATCATGAGATCGATGGGTTTGCAAGTAGATACTCCTCATGGGAGGTTTCAAGCAATGGAATCAAGAGAAATCCTTGTTGTTGGAAGCATTGAAGCCTTACCTTAAAAATTAGCCATATGCTCTGATAAAGTGTTAACTATGAGTGTGTTGGTGGTTGATATCCCACCACATTATGGCATGTTGCTGTCCAGAAAATAGAGTGCTTCAATGGGGCCAGTATTCAATGTGACTTATCCTATGCCACTTTCAATATAGTTGGAAATAATGTAAAGGTGTTTAGAGAGGGAATAATACCTCATATGATAGAGCTGAATGAGGATAATGATATTAATTACTGTGTTGATATTGACATGGAAAATTTTAGAATCAAAAAGAGTGCTCACCAATGTAAAGATGTTAATCCTTTGGTGAAAGAATTGACTACATAGAGTGATGGTTTATGGAAAATGTATTTTGATGGAGCCTTTTCAAAATAAGGATCAAGAGATGGAGTTCTAGTTATATCTCCATCAGGTACAACTTTCAAATACTCTTTTCTTCTATCTTTTCAGTGTACAAATAATACAATAGAATATGAAGCTTTGTTTCTAGGGCTAGACATTTCTACTAAACATGGTATAAAGTGTTTAAAAGTTTATGGTGACTCAAAGTTAGTAGTAGCCCAAGTGAGGTCCAAATATGTTGTAAAGAATGATAGACTAAAAATGTATAGGAATGCTATTAGGGACAAAATAGAAATTTTTTATGCCTTCTATATAAATTGGATAGAAAGGTCTAAAAACATTATGGCAGTTTTATTAGCTAATGTTTCTTTGAAAACTGATGATTTGACCTTAAATGGGGTATTAATTTTTGAGGTTATAAGATAACCAGTTTCCCCTGACAATATTTACAACTGGCAAGTATTTCAAGATTACCAAGATATCCTTAAGTTTCTTCAATGCCTTGATCATTATGAGGACCAACAAATAGATTGCAATAATTTACTTGAGTTCATTAATGGTAAGGATTCTATACTAGGGTATGAGGATGTCCTTCTTAGTTCAAACTAGATTCCTAGGGGATTGGTAGAACTGGAGGCATTGTTTAGTAATCATAGTGAACATACATCAAGAATAAGCAAAGCCAAGATTGACGATTTAGAGGAGATAAACTTGGGATCACAGACCACTCCTCAAATAGTTTATATTGGAAAAGGACTAGATTATCATGTCTAAACCAATCTAATAAAATTACTAAGAAAACATAAGCATGTTTTTTCATGGTCATATTAAAAGTTAAAAGATTATAGAGAAGACATTTTCTAGCATGAAATCCCACTCAAAACATATGTCAAACCATTTAGACAAAAAAAGAGACCCATTAATCCACTATTGGCTCCCAAGATGAAATAGGAGTTGATGAAATTAAAGGATTCTATAATTATCCAGCCTATCAAACATTTAACCTAGGTTCTCAAATCTAGTACAAGTGAGAAAAAAGAATGGTGACATAAGACTGTGTGTAGATTTTAGAAATTTGAACATTGCATCCTTGAAAAATAATTATTCTCCACCAAATATGGAAGCAATGTTGCATAAGGTTACTGATTGTGAATTTTTATCAATGATGGATGGCTTTTTAAGTTACAACTTGGTACTTGTAAAATATTCTGAACAATTTATGACTGCATTTACTACTCCATGGGGAATGTATGTATATGTTAGAATTCCATTTGGATTAATAAATGCAGGAGAAACTTTTGAGAGAGATATGGATGTAGCATTTAAATAATTTATTGATTTATTCATGGTTATCTACCAAGATGATTTGAATACATTTTCTAAGAAAGCAGGGGATCATTGTGAACATCTAGAAAAAAATTCAACAAAGCTTTAGAATATGGTGTTTCACTAAATCCTAGAAAATTTTATTTTGAAGTCACTGAGGGAAAGTTGTTAGGACATATAGTGTCCAAAGATAGAGTAAGGATATACCTTGAGAGAATAGAAGCTATACAAAAGGTCACTACTCCTAAGAATATAAAAGGTGTACAATCTTTCCTAGGAAAGTTTAATTTTGTTAGAAGATTCATTGCCAATTTTGCTGAAATTGTCAAGCCAATTATCAAGTTACTAAAGAAAGATGCAAAGTTCCAGTAGAATTTAGAGGGTTATTTAGCATTTGAAAAAATTAAGAAAATAGTGCAAGAGGCCCTTGTTCTGAAGTCTCCTAATTATAGTAAGCCCTTTTCTTTGTTCTTATTTTCATCTTTTCATACTATTGATGTTGTTTTACTTCAAAAAGATGAGGAGGGATTTGAACATCCAATTGCATTCTTTAGAAAATCTCTCCAAGCCGCAGAGCTCAACTATGAAATGATGGAGAAGAAGACAAATGCATTGGTAAAATTTGTTAAATCATTTAGACCCTACTTGGTTTGTGCTAAGGTTCTTGCATATGTTTCTCATTCAGTAGTGAAAGATATTCTTACCCAATCAGAAGTGACTTGTAAGGGATGTAAATGGATTAATAGAATTCATGAATTTAAACTAGAAATCCATATTACAAATTTGGTTAGACGACAAGGTTTGGAATAACTAATGATAGAAGAAAATCTAGACTTTGTACAAGTAAATAATTTAGTGATACAAGATTCAACAATCAAAAGTATTGAAAGAAAACCATTCTATGTTGATATCATGTATTACCTTAAGAATGGCAAGTAACCTAAAACTATGTTAGATAATCAAAAGAGGACTCTTAAGTTACAAGCTCATAAGTACAGCTTAGTTCAAGGAGATCTATATTTGAAGGACATAAATGTTGTACTACTGTTACATTTAGATAAAAACCAATCTGAGAAAGTACTAATTGAAATGCATGCTGGAGTATGTAGTGGGCATTTTTCTACTAAGACCACTACCCATAAGATTTTGAGGGATAGATATTATTGGCCTAGTATATTTAAATATACTCATGCATTTGTTAGGAAATGTGAGCCTTGCCAGAGGTTCTCAAATAATTTAAATTTTTTAGGTGCCTTGTTGTTCAACCCTGTGAGTGCTGAAGCACCTTTTGCAATGTGGGGTATCAATTTTATTCGAGAATTTTTAGAGAAATCCAGTGGAGGACACATTTCAATAATTGTTTCCATTGACTATTTTACAAAGTGGATTGAAGCTATTCCCACTAAAAAGGAAACAAGAAAAGTGATTACTAAGTTTTTACTAGAAAATATTTTATCCAGATTTGGTGTCCCTACTAAGCTAGTTATGGATAATGCTATGTGTTTTAGATCAAGGACTTCTGCAATGAATATGGGATCATAATGTCTTGTTCATCCCAATATCATCCTTAGGCTAATGTCCAGGAAGAATCTAGCAATAAAAGCATTTTGAAGATTTTAAATAAGACCTTGGAAAAGAAAAAAGAGCTTGGAATACAAAGTTGAAATTAGCTCTATGGGCTGATAGGATGACAGTCAATAAAGCTACTCGTAAGTCACCATTTGAACTTGTATATTGATTACAGTATAGGATTTCGATGAACAATTTATTACCTATATACAAATTTATTCAAGAAGAAGAGCTAGAAATCTATGACCTAATGAAAGACATAACAATGCAACTACCAGAAATTGATGAAATCAGAAGAGGGGGTCAGAGAGAGATCATAAAGCTGAAACAAAAGCTGAAGCATCTTTTTGATAAAAGAGCAGGTTGTAAAAAATTTATACCTTGTGACCTTGTACTCCAATGGAATGTGAGAGCAGAGGATAAAGGGAAACATAATAAATCTGAATCCTTATGGCTTGGTCCTTTTATTTTTTCTCAAAGCTTTGGTAAAGATTCCTACATCTTGAAGAACATGAATGAAGAAGAATATGAATTGCAAGTCAATGGGCAGTTCTTGAAGCCTTTCTTTAGTTGAAAATGAAAATTTTATGCACAATAAATATTTATGTATTATATGTAAATAGGTGTGTTTCTTTCAGTTGTGTTTTTCTTTCTACAATAGGTTAGTCAGTGTCAATAAGAGTGGTCTACAACCAGAGATTTTGTAGTTCTTGATATAAACTTGCGTTTACACATCTTCAGATAGAGCCACTTCTGGTTGTATTTCCAGTTTTGTAGTCTGCCCAGTAAATTTTTCAAATCCTCATTCATTTATTGGCTTAAGAGTTGAAAACCCTGCCTGAAATTGTTTAAATATCTCTACAAATAATGATTTTAGCCATGAACCTAGTGAAAAAATGCAAAGAACCCAAAGTCCTAGGTTTGCTTCTATTTTAAAATGCCTAAAAGCCCTATTATCTCATTCTTAGTTCTATTTTAAAGTTACTTTTTCATAACTTAAGGTATCTAATAAATCATGTGCTATTAAGTGTTGTCGCTTAGTCTCGTAAAGCTAAGAGAATATTCCATTCTGTTTAGAGACTTAGCGAAAAGGCTTTGTCATGTTATCTCCTAATGAAAAGAATATTGTAGACCTTATGGAAAGACATATTGTCAATTAGTGTCAAAAGACTTGGTCATTCAGTGTTGCCCGAGTAATCAGTGTTTCCTGAGTATACAGTGTCGCCCAAGTGTTCAACATTGCCTGAGTGACATTTTATCACCCGAGTAGTCTTTTGGACCTGAGGGACAATTTGAAGCCGACTTTGCATATATTGGTTTATATAATATTGTTTATTTCAATCAACTTATAGAGTTATTTGTTGGATAAAGATATATATATGTAAGATAGATTGTTTTATCCAAGATAGAGAAGAATAATGTAATATGTGAAGAAGATAAGGAATATGATAATGTGAATAAGGCATGTGAATGGAAATTTGATTTAAGTATAAAAGTATTCAGGATAGTAGAGTCTCATATATCACATTTAGGTGATCAGTTATACTCAAAGGATCTTATTTAGCAATCATAGTTGCATAGAGGAGATCATCAATTGGTTCATTCTCACAGGTGGATCAACAAAATCATTTAACAAGGTGGACCTAGCAGTCCTTTCTTTAAATCTCTTAACATAGTTGCATCACTTATTGTATTGTACAAAATTATTTAACAAGGTGGACTTGATAGTCCTTTCTATGCTCCTAACATGGCAAGCCATCAGAAGTGGTCATTATAAGCTCTAACAAGCTAAATTTATACTGTAGTAATAAATCTTGTGGGTATCATCCCCACCAAAATTTTACTTTATTTTGGAAGGTTTTTGGGTAACCAAATATTGTGTTATGCATTTTTTACTTTCAAGTTATATCCATGCAAACAAATAAGTTAATCTAATTATGGATTAAAAGATTAAGTTTTATTGGTTCTTGATTCACCCCCACCCTCTATGTCACTAGGAAAATATATAAATCCAACAAATATACCTCAGATGATAGGGAAACTTAGTGCAAACTATCCATCTTAAGTCAGATCCAATGGTGGTCGAGAAGTCTCTTAATAAAATCTACAGTTAGGAAATTATTCAGTGACAGTGAGTTCTTTCAGTCATGAAGTTTTCTGAGTAAACCAAGGTTAAATGTCAGTTTCAATTTTAGTGTTGTTTCTAGGTCACAGAAGAAAGAAAGAGTTAATTTAAAAGAGATGAGACTTTATAAGAGCCATTAGATGAAAGAAGATCCAACACTTGGTGCTAAGTCACTAGGAAAGTTTGAAAAGTCAAAAGTAATTCAGCGATAAGGAGACAAAGTGATAATTGAAACATTTGATCAAGGTCGCGTAGTCTCTAAGAGAAATTTAAAATGAAGATTACATATGGAAATTGGGAGATATTGTTCATTTAGCCTCATTAAGAATAAGGGTTTTCTTTGAAAATCTAGAGGCTCAGCGCATACCGTTAGATGCAGTTTAATGATGATCAATGGTAGTTGGGTTATCTCTAGATCAAAGTAATAAGTGAAAATTTATTCAGCGATTAAGAGATAAAGGTATATTTGCGTTGTCTCCAAATAAATTACAAGTTAAAAAATTTTCTTGACGACAAGGAGATTACACAATTGCCAAGTCTCTAGATGGAAACCAAGGTAAAAAGAAAAGCAGTATAAGGATTAGTCACCAAGTCTTAGAAAAAATGTGAATTAAGAGATTTCATCTGGAAACAAGGAGATAAAAATTGATCAGGCAGTTGATCATGTGGTAGTTGCCAAGTCTCAATAGGAAACCCTAGTTAAGAATAAATCTCAGTGACAAGGAGATTACACAGTGGCGAGGTCACTTGGAGCAAAACCAAAGTTCCAAACAAAGACTTTTCTTTGGCCCCAGGATGTACACTTGTCAGCCAATAGAAATGAAGAGATTTATGACAAGTGTGTCAAAAAGTAGCTGAGTTGTATGTGAGATAGCTAATCAGATCAAATTTGGATCATGTTTGAATATAATATAGGTTTTTTTCCAAAAGGAACTCATTCATATTTGATTTCCTGTCACTTTTAGAGGCTACAACTAGAACAAATATTGATTTCACAAGCATGAAGAATTGAAGACAGAAGTGATTGAATCGTAATTATGTGATTTATGCATTGATGAATCTAGAATAAATAAGGGTTACCATTAACCATTTCTTCTTACAAATATTTTATTATTTTCAGAGAAAGAATTTGCTAAGTAATCAGTGTATGTAGAAAACATAGCTTCTCAGAGTTACAGAGTGAAAGAAGACAACTTTCAGTCTAGAATTTAGGGAAATACAATGGTTATCAGTGCCACAGATCAAAATGAGTAATTCATAGTTAGAAGTAAGTGTGATGTAGAGATAGATTTGTTTCAATATTGGTGAGATAAATTGGAACTGGACAATGGAAAAAATGATTCAAGCAATGAGCGTAGCTTCTACCAGCGGGAAAAGTTGTGATGCAAAAGATGACATGAAACGGAAGAGAAACTCCTTTGAGGAATTCATCGCTATATTTCCTGGATCGAGTCATAATAGAAAGGTAAATTCTAATAATCTCGTAGATGGTTTGAAGTATATTATGGATGCTAAAACTCTAGGTTCTTCTTGTTCTTCCCTTTTCAATTTTTTTTCAAGAATAGTCATGAAGCTATACCAATTTCAAACCCATGGACTAGCCAAATTGGTAGTCCTTGCTATATGTATAGATGTTGTTTATATTTTAGAAATGGCCAGTACGTATGATGCCCTAACCAAGACCATAAAAAGGGATGATGGAAAAGCCCTAGTAACCCTAGATAGGAATTCATTTATGAAAGCATTCAATGTTTATCATCCAATGGCTATGGAGATAAATTTGAAGAGTTTAGAGGCCAAGAATACAAGAGAGTCTGGAATTTCATAAAATTTGATTCAAGAATATCATGTGCCCAAAAGAATGAAGAATTATATAGCACCTATCCTAGGAACTACTCCCTACTATTATAAAGACCTCAACTTCTACATGAAGTACATTTTCTATGCATTTAGTAGAGTTTTGGGAAATAATGGAGGGCCTAAGAGAATAAGTTTAGACATCCTTATGATGGTCTTAGATATGAAGAGCCCTCATACAAGCACAAATTTTTATTATATTTAGTATATAATCAAAAAAATGCATCAAGTTTTTATTGATATCCAATACAAGGAAAAAGACCCCAAATTCATGCATTATTCCATTTTAATGTATTTGATTTTATATTACAATTTTCCTCTCATGAACTGCTAGTATTTAAGGCCTTAGAGGTTTCGTCAGAAATAGGCCAACTACATACAATTTTTGTTAAGAGTGTTTAACTAAACCTCTAGGGAGCAGGAATTCTATGCTTTTGAGAACTAGATAGTATATCCAAATTCCAACACTCAAGTGTCTGGGTGCAGATAAGACTAGACTACCAGTGAAGGTACTGCAATTACTGAGGCCATGCCTGTATGTTTATAAGTGGCAAGGAGATGATAACTAGGGGGATTTCTATTATGATAAAAATTTCACATTGATCAAAGTATATGGTTGTACTCACCCACCCCATGTTTTACCATTACATGTGCCACCCAAAATTGCAGCAATGGAATTTATCAGACAATTGATTTTGACAGACAAGGAGCACCTAGCTCCTCATAGGAAGGGAACATTCAATCCCAGATAGTTCATAATTTACAATTTTATAATTGGTAAAAGGGAAGTAGATCCAATGAGTAATTGGATGAGCCATTATAGAATGAATGTAGCCCTGTATAGGTACATTGATACAAAAGGATTTATACTGAGTGCCAAGAAGCTCTTGACACCCACCATTCCTTATACAAAAGAACATGAGGAATGTATGGAGGAAGACCTCATTAGGAATATACTGGAGGTTGAGGAGGTCAATCAAAGGGCTAACAAGTTTACTGAATTGATGGACTTGGAGAGGAAAGTGAAGAGAAAAGGCATCTCTTTTGGGGATTTCTTCCAAGATTTTCCATATTTGAAAAGGCTTGATGCCATGGTTGACTCCTATAATGTGTTGTGTAATCAAATTGAAGATGTACTTGCAGTAAAAAAAAGGGCCATAAAGGGCATTCATCATTAGAGCATGATGAGGACAGTGATGAGGAGTATTCAGTTCCTAGCTCCCCTCCAGTGAATCAGCCATTTGTTGAAGAACAGGAAACTAAGGGAGAAAATTTTGTTGACCTAACAGAGGTCCCAGAAACTAAAGTCACTAATGAGCCCCCAACAAAGAAATAAAGAATAGAAAAATGGGAGTAATCACATGATAAGAAGAAAGAGAAGAAAAAATATAGAATTGGTTCTCTCATTCCTGGTGATAGAGCTTATGATCATCAACTTAGGAGGAAAATAAGAGTAGGAAAGAAGTTACAAAAGGATGGTGAAGAGGAAATTGAATTACCTCTTCTGACATGCACTGATGAAAGATTGTTACATCAAGATCAATTTTTAAGTAATGATAATTTTATCAAGAGAAAAGAGTTTAAGGAATTTCTTATTTGTTATAAGAAGAAGAAAGTGGGTGCACATTTGTAGTTGGTAGGTGAAGATCTAGTGACTAGTGAGGCTTCATAAACATTGCAAGATTATGATCCTAATTCAGAACATATCACACCAGAAGATGCTAGGAAACTGGTAAAATCCATTGGGATGTTATTGGTAGAAGGATGGGACTTAGCCTCAGCCTTCATAGTAGACCAAATCAAAAAATAAACTGATGTCAAGTTATCATCAGAAATATAGGCTAGAGTAATGATAAGAGGATTTGGATATATCCAAAGTCCCAGGCCTTAGCAATGTGGATTTTAGCTCCAAAGGATCAAAATCCATCCCTATTAGATATTAAAGAGAAAATGGAAGTGAACAAGATCATTTGGTTTGTTTAAAACACTGGAGACTTGGAAATTTTCCAAGTTCTCACCTATTTTGCACAATTGAATGAGGCTAAGGTTGTCTAGATGTCCAAGAGAATTGAATCTGGCTAGTGAAACTAGTGACATAGTCAAGGAAAGGGAATTGGGTCTGATAAAGATCAAGGAACGGGAGAAGATGATAGGATAATTGACACAAAAACTACTAGATATGCCTAAAGCTACCCCTGTTGCACTAAAAGAAGTACAATATGTTGAGTTTAAAAAAGAAGAAACAACACAATCTTTAATAGAAATAGGGAAAGTGATTAGTGAGCACAAAAATGTTATTTTTGTTGCATTGAATGAAGTTTTGTAACATACGATCAATATAATTAAAGATAAGATAGATATAGTATATGGAGGCTATGGAAAATTACTAGGCCTACAAGTAGAAGTAAATAATTTTGTTTCAATTTTGAGCCCATATTATGCTACATGGTCAGGGAGAACATGATTGTTTGAGAGGTTGGAATCTTTCCAACCACATAGCTCTAATATACCAGAGGTAGTAACCCAAGTTGAGGTTGAGATAAATAAGATAGGGGAAACCTTGTCCTTTTTCAAAGGCAAGACTAATCAGATTGAGGTAGGATTAAATATGTTTGGGCTTAATTACAATAGGTTTGTGCCACCAATTAGGTCAGAAGATGATCAGATCAAGCCACTAGGGGTATGGAGCTCAGAATTTGACATTATGCTACCTATTAAAGAGGTATATATTTGTAAAATGGGGGAATTGGATGTGGAAAGATATAATAATATTCTAGATGAAGCCATTAAAGAAAAAAAAATTGCAATAAATTCATTACAGATGTCAAGAGCATTACAGATGCCAGGTGGAAAAGACATAAGACCCAATTGGAAAACATATAGAGATTTGAATGGCTAAAGGAAGAGGATGTCACAACATGGGATGTTTTAACAAATCCCAAGAAGAAAAATCATGTCACTTTTGACCTGGACATTATGGATGAAGAATAGGAGGACATGTGGCACCTTCTCTATGAGCACATGGAGGTTAGCTATCTTGAAGACTAGTGTAGCTTAGCCTATAATGGCTTCTAATAAATCTTGATACAAATATCAGAAGCTATCCTTAACATATACAGACAAAAGCACCAAAGATCACAATAAATCAAAGATAAAATAAGATCTTATTCTTCATATTTGTCCATCCACCGCTTGGTTCTTTTGTGTCTTTTATCTTTTCTATATTTTAGGGTTAGGTCTTAAAACCATCTGAATATTTTTGCATCCTTATTTATGAAGCATTCTAATATGATTTTAGCATATAAAGAGAACTTATTGTAACATTTTTTAAGGCGGGTGATATAGAATTACAAGGCAGACTACTACATTTGTGTCTGAGCTTCTGCACTTTTTGTCTATTGTATATATCTTGAAGTAGTTAGAAATTAATAAAATACATTGAAATCTCTATTTCATATCTTGTGTTGTCTCTTTTATTTATATTCAATATTTTATGTGTTTATTTTTAAGGCATTTAAATACATCAGCTACAAGGTAGTTGTGCAGTCATTTGTGAGGTCCTTCAAGGAAGGAGTAAATCCTTCAAGTGATTCCGAGAATTTGAATATTGATGTTTAAGATCTGATAAACAAAGAAATAGGAGTGAGTGGATAGTTTGTAAGGCATTCTATCTATTTTGGAATTATTTTCATTAGTCACCTAATTGTGGATTTGCATTAAAGATTGAGTTTGTAGCCCATAGGATTAGGCACTAGTTTATAGTCTTGCAAGTAATTGTTCATCATCCAAAATTTAAGAACAATCAATCAATTACATTGTATTTATAAGAAAGCATACATTCATAATAAATTGTACTCATATAGTATACAATTCAATTTTATGATTCCTTTAAGAGAGAATCAAATAGGTTAACCCTCCTATGTTCTGAGAACTACAAAAGGAAGAAGAATGAGAATCCTTATTGCATTACTATTAGCTATTGTCAAGATAATGGTGTGGCTTATTAAGATTTGTATCATATTATTCATAGAAATTTGCATACTTATTTACTTATTTGTATAGTAAAAGGCATTTAACAATTTAGTAAGAAGACATAATCCACTATAAAGTACTATAAAATCAGTAATCATTTAAAGGTAATACCTACCTAAGTCAGTGGATCTCAAAAAAGTAGGATCATATCTAATCCTCATCAATTAGCATTTTCTTGCATATAGATATAGGAAATATACAAGAGCAAGAATTCATACTAGTTTTAAAAGATACTTGAAAGAAAAATCCCTAACACACCTCACAGCTTATCAAGAGATAATGTCAAGAGGATATATTAAGAAGGTCAAACAAAGAGAAATTTAGGTTGGTGACCTAGTATTGAGTGACAATGACCACAATCAATCACATCAAGAGTAAAAGGGGAATTTTTAACCCAATTTGATGGGTCCCTATTTTATTACCACAACATTTGGCTCCAAATCCTATCAAATTTCCATACCTGAAGGAGAACAACTCCAGGAGCCCAACACTCTCCACTTGAAGAATTTCTAAATCCAAGCATTTTCAGTGTCCAACAACATGTACATGTCTAAAAGTTCTAAAAAATGATCATCTTGGTGAAAACCTAGTAAAAAGGCACCTCTATAAATCAGCCAAAAAAATAAAAATAAAAAGATTAAAAAAAATCAAAAAATAGAAAAATAGAAAAAACTTGATAAAAGACAAAAATGTGTCTCAGTGAAAAACTTGTAAACAGGCGGCCTGGTAGAAAAAATAGAATCTTTGTCAAGTAGGTGAAAACTTGGTAAACAAACACCTATTCTACTTAAGTGCTTCATCTATCAATGCTTAGTCTTGGCATCCTTTAACTTCAGTTTGTGCATATATTTTAGTCCTTTTCACGACACTTTGGCTCTTCTAACAACCTGCCTGGCTTGAAACCAATCTAGAATCATAGTCTGGGGCCAATCAAATCAGATTTTTCCAATCACTATGAGTCAATTCAGTCATCTTAAATTGGAGTTCATTACTAGGGGGAAAGGGCCCTAAGTTGATCAATTGATGAATGAACTCAACATCAATATTTTAGTCATTTCTGAAGGACAATTCGCTACTAACACACCGATGTTTCTCAACACCCCAATCAACAATGTTTCTTAACACTACCTATTTGGATATATTTGTGTTTCTCAAAACACATTAGATAATGTGATGTAAACCTAAATAGTGGATTGATAATAATCAAGCACGATGCACTCACAAGAAGGACGGTGTTTCTCAACACCCTACATAGACAAACACACATAAAACTTGTTGAATATGTGCTAAACTTTTCTTTGGATATTGTCTGTTATTAATGATGTTTTATAATATATTTTTTTTCATTTCTTCTTTTTGGTGTGGTCCTAATGATCCCACAATGTCAAATAAACTCGATGTCTGTGATAAGAACTTCCATAGTGAGGTGGATCAACCTCACATACCTCAACTTTATTTACTTGCACACCAAGGTTAGGTCAAAATCATCTCCTTGAATATTATTTATCTTCCCATTTACGCATGATCACAATCAAGGTTATCTCGGTTTTCTATCCCTCGATACTTGTTTACCCTTACAATATTAATTGGAAATAATGTTTAGGTCATCTCAACTTTTTTTCTTTGATGCTTATTATAGTTTCCCACATCTTATATGATGAAATTCATATTCATATCATTGTGGTCAGAGTAGCACTAGTAAGGTTTGTATTGACTCTGATTTTCCACATGCTCAATGATGAAAATTTTCAAGCTCAAACTAGGTGACTTCATTTATGTTAGTTCTCCATTTTTAGTCTCTCTCTCTCTCTCTCTCTCTCTCTCTCTCTCTCTCTCTCTCTCTCTCTCTCTCTATNCTAGGTGACTTCATTTATGTTAGTTCTCCATTTTTAGTCTCTCTCTCTCTCTCTCTCTCTCTCTCTCTCTCTCTCTCTCTCTCTCTCTCTCTCTAGATCCAATGTGGGGAATTTAAGCTCAGTTTGATCAATCTTCCTTGTACCAAGCAATAAATTTTCACGTCAATAGAGATACGATAGAGTACCTGTCTTGAGAAAAAAAATTCTTACAAGAGAGGTTAGAAGCATTTTATAGCATATCTATTTCACATCATATAGACTCATCTCACATTTCATATTCATGGCATCATTAAGTTGCATTCATACACATATCCATTATAAAATTAAATAAAAATATTGCATAACAATTGCATCATTATAAACACTACCATATCCATCCATGCATTTAGAAATCACACACACACACACACATATATATATATATGCGGTCCATCCAAATATTGGGGAATAAAAAATCATTGAAGCAGGTCATCGTCTAGATAATAAAAAAAATTGGGACAATATCAATAAATATCATATCAGTAGCCCAAAATGGGGATGTCAAAATGAAGAATTAATATGGTGGAGTACCAAGGTCAAAGGTAGGAGCCATGAAGTGCACCAGGGTCACTGATGGACCCTTAGGAGGATCGGAAGACAAATGGCCTCCAAAGTTCATTGAATCATGTAATAGGAATAATCATGGTCATGTAAATTTTTTTTGATCATATATTGATCTCATTGTAATCAAGTCTTAAATGTAAGCTTGAATGGCAATGATAAGCCTAAAAGGTACCTAGGGGTCACTAGGAAGGGTTATGTATTCATCCTAGGTTGGGGGATGATTGAAATGACCTATAAATGTCTATAATGATGTAATAAAGCTATTAAATCCTCTAAATGGTGTTGATAGCACTAAGAGTGCAATAATTTGTAAATTGCCCTTATTGGCAAAATAAGCCTATAAGGCTCATATGGGGGTTATAGGGTTGAAAAGGTTATTCAAACCTTTTGAAATTCATTGAAAGGGGCATTAGACTCATGCCTCCAAGTTCAAAACATTGGTTGTCGACTTGACAACACTAATTTAATCATACTTTGTTATGACAGTCGATTAGGGACTGTTATTAGACAATTTGTAGGCAGTTAGATAGTTAGAGTCAGTCTTTTGATAGTTAAGAGTCTATTTGTATTGAATC
Organism: Thuja plicata; assembly: GCA_018584345.1. Classification (NCBI taxonomy): domain Eukaryota; kingdom Viridiplantae; phylum Streptophyta; class Pinopsida; order Cupressales; family Cupressaceae; genus Thuja; species Thuja plicata. Next base: position 3,067,002 of record MU227558.1, on the reverse strand, counting down.
CACATGAGTGGAAGGAGGGTGTTTGAATGGAGAGAGTTGGGGGTCAAAGGGAAACATTGTAATGAAGTACAAATCAATAAACTTTAAGTTCTGCAAACTATTCATCTTATGCCCATTAGGACACAGTCTAGTATTTATATTGTAAAACTCTTGATTTAGATGCTATATTGATAAGAGATATAGTATTTTTATGGTGTTCTAAGTAGTGTTTCATTCTATGAAAATATTTCATTGTTTGTGAAGTTTTTAAACCCAAGAATCTCAGTCTTATTGTTGTCTATTCCAAATAGTTTTGGGTGTGAAATTAGTAATTTGGTTTGAAGTTTCAATGAGCACCTAGGCTCTCCCACTTTTTTAGTTTCTATTTCTTGTAGGAGAAGCCTATCCCTATTATCTATGTTTCATTAGATCTTTATTTACAGGGACAAGTAGGAGGATGAAGTTAGAGGTCTCTGATGGTGACAAAGTGTTGATTGGGGTTGCATGGTGGTTGGACCAGTCAAGGTCTGAGAGTTCCATCCATATGAGGGATAATTTTTATGGTATGAAATGTCATAACATGTTTAAGTTGTGGTTTTGGAGCCATTGGAAGGGTCTATAAGTGATTGGAGGGGCCTAGTTGAGAAAGCCCTAGGGTAGAGTACCTAAAAAGGAGGGTTTGATGAATGAGAGCATAGATGAGAATATCTGATCAAAAAAATTTGAAAATCCATTGTTTTGAACAGTGTTATAAGACTTTTTTAGGGCCTTGAGTCTTGGAAGTAAGTGTAATTAGGAGTTGCTTTGTAAATGGTGGCTAAATAGGCCTAGAAGGAGGGTTGTAGGGTGATAAAAGTGCTCACCAATCAAATGATGAAAGGCTATGTTTGATATATGTTTAAAAACTATGAAAAGGGTATTAGAAAATGTAGATACATTGTTAGGTTGTTTGGAGAGTTTATGAGTGATTTTCATATTACTGTGTGTGAAGGGCTACTAGATAGGCCTAGATGGCTTAATAAAATTAATAGTGTAATTTGAGTTGATTGGAGTGGATGGGAGGTTGGAACATGGTAGATACAACATGATAAGATGATCTGTACTGTTGGGAACAAGGTGAGAGGTCTAGTTGGAGATTTGGCATGGTGGAGGTACTAGGTGCACTAGGTGGCCTAGGATGGTATTGGTACTTGGAGATATTTGAATAAGGAAAAGTGATAGTGAACTCATGAGCATGGTTGTGGGAGTGATTTACAAAGTTAGAGAACTCTACTAGATCCTTGAGTGAGGTTAACTCCTTGAGCAGATTCCAAGTTGTTTGTAGAATCCCTGAGTTGAGTTAGTCTCCTTAGGGTCATAGTGGAGGGCTTTGCATTAATCATATAGACTCATCTCACATTGAATATTCATGGAATCATTAAGTTACATTCATACATATATGCATCAGAAAATCAAATAAAAATATTGCATAACAAATGCATCATCATTAACACTACCATATCCATCCATGCATTTAGAAATCACACACACACACACACACACACACACACACACACACACACACACACAGAGATATATATATATGTTAGCGGTCCATCCAAATCTTGAGGTATTAAAAATCATCAAAGCAGGTCATCGTCTAGATACAACAAAAAATTGGTACAATATCAATAAATATCATATCAATAGCCCAAAATGGGGATGTTAAATTGAAGAATTAATATATGATCCTAACTATCTATAATTTCCTCCTTATCTCTTGGAACATGTGATGGTGGTTGTGGTGGAAGAGCAGTGACTGTCTCCTATAGCCTTAGAGCTCATGCACCCTCAAATCTCACGAAAAAGGTTGTATATAATGGAACATGTTTATCTAAAGGAATTGTAGTACAATATGCAACATAATAGTAAGCTACCTAACTACTCTAATATGTCATTGTATGTTGATACCCATCACACTTTTGAGTAAGGGTCTCTAATTCATGCTCTAACCCTATATTCAGAGCCTACGCAATAGTCAGTTGTGCCAGTGTAGCCCTCAATTTCTCCCTGAGTGAATGGATGACATCTGATGATGTCCTCTATGTTTATCCCTCTCCCTCATTCTTCTCTATCTTCTCTACCTACTTGACCTAACTATCTCACTACTGCCCAACCTATCGGGAAGCCTCATAAAAATGAGAGCATCCTATCCTCTCATTACACCTATTTATACCACCCTCACCTCTGTAACACTAGCTTATTACTCGTGCCACTCTACTGGAGCTAGCACCAAGATCCCCTCCCATCTGCCTAGGCTCTACTATTGGTATTTCTTATGGAGGACGTCCTCCCTAATCTATATGTGGGGCTGGGGAAGTTGGATCTATGAATTTAGATAATGGGTGCCAAGAAATGTAATCCCTATACTCCAGTGTTAGCCTTGCATCAACCATAGCCTCCAGATAATATTTGGAAACCCTTTGCAAGTTATGAGGCTCTTGTACCACTATGGCATACACTAACCATAGCCCCCATCCTCATTGTGTCTTACTGGTGAATCTTGTATATGTTGTGAACTCTATAGGAACTTCTTGGGGCTTCCCAAACTACTTGTGCACCCTATATACTACAAATCTCTTAATCACTACAAGGGTATGTCCAATAAATGTGAAAGTAATTAACATGTCACATCTCTATGACTTCTAGTTACCCCATGCCTCTATATGGGTTCCATGTGACCACAATATGACAATAAAATTGATGGAACTAATAATCTCTCTTCCCCAAATGGGATTGAGTGATAAAAACTACATATTTGTATATAAATGGATGCCCCCTCTAGCAGGCATCATCAACCACTAGAATAAAAATGGGAATGTGCTCCCATGCCCAAACTTCTAAGATCAAACCTCTTAGTGTGAGGCTCTTAGCCTCATGATAAACAATCTCATCGAGCTCATGGTATAAATGTGCCAATAGGCATGAGCCTCACTACCCTAACTAGTAGCTCCTCCAAGATCAAATCCCAGCCAACTAAAATCTATGTTGATCCCTATCTAGCATGATGATAGAACCAAAAAACCCAGTCATGACACACACTAGAGGAAATTGATCAGCATACCTGGCCATCATAGTGTCCCATAAAACCCATCTCTCTAAAATATCCATGTTTCCAAAGATCCTACAAAGTGATACCATCCATGGATGTTGGGTACTCTTGTATTGTACAAGGTGTCCTCAGAATGGAATACATAGTATGTGGTATGTTAGAGATTTTTCTTATAGAATCTAAATACAACTTCAATTCTTGACTCTATGATTCCCAACCCTTGATTCAACCAATAAAAAAGTATAACTAACAAGGATCAAATCCCTCTTCACTTTTAGCTCCAAAGACTCAGGTGAGTATACCTCTTATGACTTACTGCTACTTAGTAAATCTTGTAGTGGATTAACACTTCACATTGTTTTGTTGATGTTTTTTACTGCAGGTGTTGATAACAAATCCTACAAATGTTGACAATTAATCTTATGCAAAACTTTATAAACCATAAGATGCACTTGACAATAACACAAACTAATGTAATAAGGATTCTCATCCTCCTTCTCTTCAAGATTCAAGCTCAAGAAAGTGTACCTAAAGGATTCACTTCTTCAAGGAATCAACAATAAGGTATGTGTTCTTCAATATAGATCATAAACATCTATCCTCTTCGATAGGAAATGAAAGATGGTTTATAAATTTTATGGATTGATGATGACAACTGCTTAACCAGTATAGAACAGTGCATAATCGAGGGCAAAGAGTCAAATAAACATATACTCATAGAAATGTTTTAATGATAACAAACCTAGAATAAAAATGAAACTCCTTTCAAATAATCTTGTCATACCCATAGCTAGACATCAAATTCTCATGCAAACATTGAATCCCCTAAAAATACCCTTAAGAATTACTCCTCCCTTGAAGGTAACTTAAAAATAATCCAACAATTCATCTTGTAAATAGTATATTAAAATTTCCTTACAAATTTTAGACACAAACACGTTAAGACATCATAGATATGAAAAAGGAATCCCACTATATTTCAATAAAATTTGACTATTTCAATACATTTAAAATGACATAAAACTCTAAAACTAGACAAAAATCAGAAAAAAAAATTTGCAATTGTGAATTCACCATCCTTTCAATTATATTTTACTTGTTATTTATAGTATACATTATCCATCTTGGAATCCTGGAAGAAACAAGATCCAATAAGGTTCAGATGGCTAGGAAAAAGAAAAAAGAACAAGAAGAAAAAATTAGTTGCAATCTTCATTTGGTGGAGGAGGGAAACTTGAGTAGTTCTTTTTGCAATCATTCTGAATCTTTGGTAGTTGGCACCTTTATCTGTAGATATTCAAAACAACTTCTGAAATTTTTTATGAGACATCGTGACTCTTGAAAAGGCTGACATACACTATTATTTATGATAATTACCCTCCCTGTGCTCATTGATTAGGTGCCAAGTGTCATTAATTCCTCATTTATTACCTCCAAGTCTATTATTGTCTACTTTTTCTTCTTGGGCTTGGTGCTGCTGTCCCATAGTGCAACCTCTTCTTTTGTTGGCTAGTTAAAACTTGTGATGCCCTGCAACTACTTCATTTGTGTCTCCCATCAAGCATCAATGATATCCCTTGCATATGCTACAAATTTGACAAAATCTCTTTCAAATTTAAACATTTCATCTAGGGATTTATTATATTTTTCCATATCTAAAACATTGTGCTCTATGAGGAAAGACTACTTCTATGGAAGCAATGTATTAAATTCACCTCTCCACTCCTCAACACTTTTCACTTCATCATTTTTATTTCTAATAGGAGGAATGCACTTTCTAAAGTTAGGACCAAACATGTTTAACCATGATTGCGCTTGATTTTCCTTTCCTTTGAAAAAGGACAAGGATGTACAAATCTAATCTATCATTTCTCCAAGATGGAATACTAACTCAAGAAGTTCCAATCTATGTGGTTGCAGTGCTTCTAGCCTTTGAAATAGAGATTCCCTGCCAGACCACACACTGAACAATGGCTCAAGAGTTTCTATTGAATTATTCACTTCCTTTTCAATATCAGGAAGCTTGTAGTATGATTTTTGAACTGCATCCAACTTTCCTTTGATCACTTCAAACATATGTTGTAAAATGTTTAGCAGGAAAAGAGAGAACCTTCATTTCTATCCTTATCAATTGTCTCAGTTGTTTGAACAAACTTTTCAGTGACAATGGGCTGGACAATTTTGACTTCTTGTACAGGAGGAGGAAGATATTTGGATATTGTTAGGGATTTTTCTTGCAAGTATCTTTTAAAACCAGTATGTTCCGAATGAGGTCTTCTTCCATACATTGCTCATATTCTTTTGTATAAGGAATGGTGGGTGTCAGGAGATTCTTGGCACTCATTATAAAACCTTCGGTGTCAATGTATCTATATAGGGATACATTCATTCTATAACAACTCATCCAATTATTCACTATATCTATTGCCCTTTTACCAATTGTAAAATTGTAGATTCTGAACTACCTAGGGGTAAATGTAGCCTTCCTATGAGGAGCCAGGTGCTCCCTGTCTGTTAAAATCAATTGTCTGATGAATTCCATCACTGTAATTTTGGGTGGCACATGGAATGGTAGAACATGGGGTGGATGAGTACAACCATATACCCTTATCAATGTGTAATTATTCTCATAATAAAAATCCCCCTAGTTGTGGTCTCCTAGCCATTTGTCAACATATTGGCATGGCCTTAGCAACTAAAGTACCTTTATTGGAAACCTAGTCTTGTCTAAACCTAGACACTTGAGGATTGGATATACTATCTATTTCTAGAAGGCAAAGAATTCTTTCTCTCTAGAGGTGTAGTTCCATACTATTAACCAAAATTTTATTGGGTTAGCTTGATTCTGATGAAACCTTTGAGGCCTCAAATACTGGCAATTCATGAGAGGAAAATTGTAATACAAAATCAAATGCATCAATATGGAATAATGCATGAATTTGGGGTCTTTCTCCTTATTTTGGATATCAATAAACCCTTTGTTGGTTGTATTTCTAGTTTTTTGAGTTTGCCCTGTAAAATTTTGAAGATGTTTGTCATTCTTTTCCCTAGAAGTTTAAAATTGTGTCTGAAATTGTTTACATACCTCTACAAGTGATGATTTAGCCCTAAAATTGTTTGAAAATGTCAAAAACCCTAAACCCTTAGGTTATTTCTACTAAAAAAATGTAAAAAGGCCCTAGTTTTGTCGAGCTAGTTCTATTTTTATGTTAGCTTTTGGTGACTTAAGTTTGGAGTTATTTGCATGTGATAATATTATAGTCGCTTAGTCTCATGAGAAAGAATGAATATTCCTTATAATCTTGAGACTTAGCAAAAATCTTTAGTCACATATTCTCTTAATAAAACAAAATATGCTAAAATGGTTATGAGACTTGGTGTAGATCGTTGATCTTAGATATGATCTAATGGTGGTTGCGTTATCTCCTGATGGAATCAGAGTTAATAATCTTATTTGGAAACTTTGAGTTTTCTCGGTCACATTATCTTCGTATGTAACCTATGGTTATGAGTTAAGTTCAAGTGTTAAATTTTTACTGTTGTCACCAAGTATCATGATCAAATGTGAGTTAAGTGAAAGAGTTGGAGATTATGCGAAAATCATTCATCTCATTTTAAATCTGACAGCAATCAGGAAGTCTCCAAATCAAAGCTCTAGTTTAGAAATCATCAAGCAACATGGAGATTCAATAGTTGCTAAGTCTCTGGATAAACGTAGGTTAGATTTTAGTTTAAATAAAAATGTTGTTGCGTAGTCACATGAAGAAAGATGAGTTAAGTCAAAAATAAAGAGATTCAGTGACAACCATTGGATGAAGATAAGATCTGACGGTAGTCATGTGGTCATGATACAAAGTTGAAAAGTCAAGTAGGATCAAGCAATTAAGAGACAACAAGGAAAATTTAGAAATGCATCCATTTCTCGCTAAGTCTCATGAAATATTAGGGTTTGCAATGAAGATTATGAGACTTAGCGACAACTGTTAGATACAGAGGAAATCCAAATCAATAAAAGTCGTGTTGTATCAAGATATAGATTATAAAGATGAAATAATCAAATGATTAAGAGACTAAAATGTTTAGTCATGAGGTCCTTGGATAAAACATGAGTTACAAATTTGGTTCAGCAACATAGAGAAATAGTAGTCGCCAAGTCTCGAGATGTGGCCCAAGGTAAAGAATAGTTAAGAAAATGTTTAGTCGCATTGTCTCCATATGAGGAAGGGTTAAGTTAAAAGATCAAGTGACATTGTGATAACCATTGATCAGGAGTTTGATCCAATGATAGTCATTAAGTATCAGTAAGGAACTATAGTTAGTAGAAGTATCAAGTGACAAGGAGATCACTCAGTCGCTAGGTCGCTAGAATGAAACAATAGTTAAATAAATACTTTTCTATGGTGCCATCATGGACAATTTTTTACCAATCAGATTACAGAGATTTTGACAGATGGAAAAGTAGTCATAATATGAGTTATTCCAGCCAATTAGATCTAATTTTGAACTCTTTTCAAATTTAATAAGGTTTTATATGCAAAAGCACTCATCAAAAATTTATTACCTATTAGTTTAAATGCCACGGCTAGAATCAAAAATTGATGTCATAGTGTGTGAAGCTAATGGTGGAAATGACTGAATTGTAAGTTTACCAGTTTGAAGAGACATCTGCATTGAATTATCAGTTATAAGTAAGCATGTCCATTATCATTTCATTTCTACCAGCTTCCAATTTCTTAGAGTGAATATTTTATAGAGATTTTTGTATTTTCTGAGAAAAGTTGATTTTGTAGCAGCCAGTGATTCAAAAAGGTGATTTAGTTATTCTGAATTTGATAGAGATTGTGATTTGCAATATTTTTAGTGATTGGATTACAGATTGTAGATAAATTCATAATTGGTGGTGAGGGTTTTTGAGAAGATTTGTTTCAATATCGGTGAAAAAGGGTATTGAGAACAAAACATAAAAGTAAAATGAGCCAAGCACAGAGTATGGCATCCACCAATGGAATAAGTGATGATGTTGATGATGAATCAAAAGGAAAGAGAAATTATTCAGATGAATTTTTTACATTGTTACCGGAATCAAGCCAAAACTGAAAGGTAAGTGCTGATACCTTGATTGATGATTTTTCTTACATTAGGGATGCAAAAACCCTAGGTTCCTCAGGATATTTATTGTTTAATTATTTATTAAATAATAGTGATGGGCCTATGCCAATTTAAAACCCTTGGACTTGTGGATTAGCCAGGTTGATTGTTCCTAACATCTTTGTATATGTTGACATCATCTTAGAATTCACCATTAGATATGATACCCTAACAAAAAAAATTAATAGAGATGATGGCAAACCCTTGCTTACCTTGGACCGAAATTCTTTCATGAAGGCCTTCAATGTCTACTACCCCATGACCTCCGAAATAGATTTGAAGAGCCTAGAGAATAGATGTAGTAGAGAGTCTGGCATTGCTGGTAAGTTGATTAAGGAACATCATTTTCCTAAGAAAATGAAAATATACATAGCATCCATCCCAGGAGCAGCCCCATATTTTTACAAAGACCTAAATTTCTAGATCAAGTATATAGCATTCACACTATGTAGAGTGCTTGGAAAGGATGTTGGAGCAGAGATGATTACTTTAGATATTTTGATGATGGTGCTGGATATGCAGATCCTCCATACCACTTCTAACTATGACTATATCCAATATATCATAGATCAAATGCACCAGGAGTTTATAGATATACAGAGGAAAAAGGATTACCCTAAGTTTATGCATTATTTAATCCTTACGCATTTGATCTTGTAATACAATTTCCCAATCATGAACTATCAGTTTCTACAACCATAGAGGTTACATCATGGTCAGGCCAACCCTATTCAATTCTAGCTCAGAGTGTGGAACTATACCTCTAGAGAACATGATTTTTGTGCTTTCAAAAATTGGATAGTTTATCCAATTCTTAAATGCTTAGGTGTTGATAAGACTAGGTTTCTTGTTAAGGTAATATAATTATTGAGACCCTATCAATATCTTGATAAATGGCTAGGAGACCATAATTGGGGAGACTTCTACTATGAGAAGAACTTCACATTGATAAGGGTGTATGTATATACCCATCCTCCCCATATATTTCCATTTCATGTGCTACCGAGGATAGATGCAATGGACTTCATAAGGAATCTCATTTGACAGACAAGGAGCATCTGGCACCACATAGGAAGGCTACATTTACCCCCAAGCAATTCAAGATCTACAATTTTACTATTGGAAAGAGGGCTTTATACCCTATGAATAACTGGATGAATAATTACTGGATGAATATTTCCCTATATAGATATGTTGATACAGAGGGTTTCATCCTCAGTGCTAAGAAATTGCTGACACCAATCATCCCTTACAACAAAGACCATGAAGAGTGCATGGAGGAGGGTTTAATCATAAATATTCTAGAGGATGAGGAGGTGGAAAAGAGAGCAATAAAGTTCAATGAACTTATGGACCTAGAGAGATAGGTAAAAGGAAAATGTTTAACATTTGGGGGATTCTTCCCAAATATGCCTTATTTGAAAAGTCTAGATGTTATGACTGAATCTCGTGCTCTCTTATGTATTCATTTAGAGGATGCTTTAGTGGTTCTAGAGAAAGGTGAGAGAGGGAACTCATAATCAGAATATGATGATGACAGTGATGAATACTATGAACCTTACCCCCCTCTAGTTGATCAAGAAATTTATGAAGAGTAGGTTGTTGAAGAAGAGAATATCATTGACTTGACTGAGGTCCCTAAGAAGGAAGTAACAAATGAGCCCCCAAAAAAGAAACATAGAGTAGAAATAGGGGAACCTTCTCAAAAAAAAGGAGAAAAGGGTGGATAGAATTACTACTCTAATAACTAGAAATAGGACCTATGATCATTTATTGAGAAAACAAATAAGGACTGGTAACAAATTGTAAAAGGATATAGAAGAAGAGGAACTACCTCTTGTATGGATGAGAGGTTGATACATCAAGAGGAATTCCTCAAGGATGAAAACATCATAAAGACAAAGTAATTCAAAGATTTCCTCATTTGGAACAAGAAAAAACAAGTTGGAAAATAGTTGCAATTGGCAAGTGGTGATCTAGTCACCCAAGAGGCCCCATAGATATTGCAAGATTCTGATCCTGAATCTAAGAAAATCACACCAGAACAAGCAAGACAACTGGTCAAGGCAAGTAGGGTATTATTAGCAAAAGGCTGGGACTTGTCTTTAGAATTTATAATAGATCAGATAAGAAAACAACCTGATTTTAAATTTTCATCAAAGACTCAGGTTGGGGATATGATCAGAGGGTTTGGATATAACCCTAAGTGCGAGGCACTAATGTGGATGTTAGCTCCTAAAGATCAAAATACATCCGTTGTAAATATTCAAGAAAATATGGAAGGTAATAAGATCATATAGACACTCTAGAATATAGGGGATTTGGAAATATCCCAAGTGCTGATTCACTTTTCCCAGCTCAATGAGGCAAAGATAGTTCAACTATTAGAAAATTTGTAGAAACTCACTAGTGATACTAATCATATTGTTAAAGACAAGGAGCTAGCATTGGTAAATATCAAAGAGAAAGAAAATCTCATAGCTGAGCTTACTAAACAACTACTAGAGGTGATAGAGACTATCCCTATTGAGCCAAAAGAAGTAATAGATATTGAGATCCAAATAGAGGATAGAAGGGAGATAGCTACTGGAATAGAGCCTAAGATTAGAGAGAACAATAGTGTTATTTTGAGAGCATTGACTTCAATTTTGCAACATAGAATTGACACCATCAAATACAAGATTTATGAGGTGTATGGGGCCTATTGCAAGTTGCCAGCCCTACAAGAAGAGGTCACTAATGTTTTTTCAATTTTGAATCCTTACTATTAAACTTGGTTTGGAAGGAAAGCTCTTTTTGAAAGGTTGGCATATGTACAACCATTAAGGTCAGATTTGCTAGAGATAGTAAATTTGGTTGGTATAGAGATAAAGTAGATTGGGGCCATATTTTCCTTTTTCAAGGGGAAATAAAATCATATTAAGGCTAGGCTAAATATGTTTGGGATAAGTTATAATAGGTTTATACCTCCCATTAGAAGTGAGGATGATCAAATCATGCCATTAGGGTTATGTAGATCAGAATTTGATAATGTACTTCCTAATAAGGACATTTATTTATCTAATCAAGGAGAATTAGATATGGAGATGTAAAAAAAGATTCTAGATGAAGCAATAAAGGCAGAGACAGGTTACAATAAGTTCATCTTAGATGTGCAAGCATAACTGATGCTAGATGGGAAATGTAGAAAGCTCAACTTGAAAGTATTCAAAATTTTGAGTAGCCTAAAGAGGATGATGTGATAGCATGGGATATCATGAAAATTCCCAAGAAAAAGAAGCAATGTCACAGTTGGCTTGGATTTCATGGATGAAGAGTAAAGGAGACACATGGCACTTGTTCTATGAGCACAGGAAGGTTAGCAATCTTAAAGAGATTAGTGTAAGTTAGCCTGAATTGGTGGTCATTAAAGATTACTACAACTATCATATGTTATCTTGAACATATGAAGACAAAGGTATTGACATCCACAAGAAGACAAAGAAATATCAGATCTTATTCTTCAATTTTGTCTTCCCATCACTTGGTGTTTTTTTGTCTTTTGTGTCTTTCTCTATTTTTAGGGTTAGGTATTCTAAACCATTCAAAGCTTGTAGAATCCTTATCTTAATGATTCCAAGATGGTTTAGGCCTATAAATATTTCTCTCCTTTCATTTTGTAATTTGTTGGAAAGATAATTGGAAAAAGAATTGTAAGTTGTAATTGAAAATCAATGAGATATATTGCAAGGTAGACTACTAAAATGTTTATAATCCTTTGTATTATTTGTCTATCTATATGTATTTGAAGCTTTAAGACATTAATAAAAATATTTTCAATCTATGTTCTTCATCTTTGATTGTCTCTTTTCATTACCCTTATTACTCTTGTATGTTTATTTGTAAGGCATCTAGGCATACTAATCACAAGGTGGTTGTGCAGTCATTTGTAAGCTCCTTCAAGAAAGGATCAATCATTTCAAGTGACCCCAGAGAGCTTCACAATAGTTTAAGGATCTGATGATGTAGCTATAGAGAGAGGATAATTTTTAAGGCATTTTATCTTTGTTGCATGTGTTTTGTTAATCACCTTATTATGGAGTTATACCAGATATTGACTCATAACCCAATGGTTAAGGCACTAGTTTTATAGTTGGCTAAGTAATTGATCATTATCCAACCAGTATTCTAATTTATCAAATCATTCACATATTTCAAACACATATATTCCATTGAAGTAATTATGTTCAAGGAATACAATTTAGTCTACTAATTCCTTAGAGAGATAATCAAATTAGGTTATCCTTCCTAAGGTTCACTAAGAATTAGAAAAAAGAAGGATGAGAATCCTTATTACCTTACTATTTGCTTTCATCAGAATATTAGTATGGCTTATTAGACTTTTTATTATGATGTTCTTTATTATTTTCAATGTCATCTTTTCCCTAATTCATTTGAAGCATTCAACAAATTAGTAAGGAGATAATCCACTTAAAGGATACTGTAAAATTAGTAATCATACATAGGTAATACCTACCTGAGTCAGTACATCTCAAAAATGAAGGAGGTGATAATAGGTATCCCCATATATTATCTAATACCCTCATCAATTATCCTTTCTCTTGTATGAAATAAGATTTTTGTTTCAAGCACATTAGTATACAATCATATCAAGGTTGTGCTGCAAGAAAAAGAGCTAGCACCCTTGATGCATTTGATCAATTATATACTAGATATAATCATAATTTTTTCTAGTATGTGGGCTCTGCATATCTACAAAAATCATAAGGATGTCTGAGCTTATCCTCTCAAACCCTCCATCTTTTCCCAAAACTTTTCACAATGCATAGGAAATGTATTTCATAAAAAAGTTGAGGTCCTTATGTGATGCAGGAGCATCCCGGGGTAGTTGGCTATCCTGCATGTTTGGGAGATTTTATGGAGTTGCGTGGACTTATTTTCATGTGTGAGGGATTTGGTAGAGTTGTTTGGATCTACTTGGGTCTTTGGTAATTGGTTTTGATGTATTTAATGGAACTTGGCATGGTCTTGGTTGCTTTGCATGGTCTGGGAGGAGCTCGGCCTTGCTTAGGAATTTGGTGCCTATTACAAGCCATATAAGAAATTTTCCACAAATATTTATAGGATTAAAATTTCAGGGATTGAAGAGGGACTATATTTCTACATACGGTTTGAAGCACGAGTCCTAATTCATCCGGAGCTAGGAGATATCATGATTTTACTAAGATGTCAATTTTTGGCATTCAATTGTTGTTGTTGGCCGACTTGTGGCATTTAATTTATGTGTTTGTATTTAATTTATGTTTAGGGCCAAACTATGGCTTAGATTGGTATAAGTAGGGGTTGTGGGGGAAGTCTTTAGTCATTATTCATTCATCCTGGAGAAGAGGAAGAGGTAGAGGAGCGAGTTTTGAGAAGAGCTAGTGGCTGCAGCTTGGGGAACAAGGGGATTGCTTGGTGGACTTGTGAGCACAAGTTTAGATCTTCCTTGGGAGCTCCTACTAGTGTGTGGATCTGGACTAGCTAGGATTATTCATCCATCCTAGAGAAGAGGAGGTGGTTGTGGAGCGATTTTTGAGAGGATCTAGTGGTTGTGGCTTGGGAAACAAGGAGATTGCTTGGTGGACTTGCGAGCACAAGTTTAGATCTTCCTTGGGGATTCCTACCAGTGTGTGGATCTAGGCTAGCTAGGGTTTCATTTGGATCTTGCAAGATCTTACAGAGTTTCGATTATAATTGCATTGTATTTGGCCATAACCTGGAAGGCCTTACAGTCGGGCATGTTGGATGAAAATATAATGATTCTATTATGAGTATTTTCATTATGTGGATATAAATCTCTGTGTTGTTATTTATATTCTATTGTGTGTTTATTGGTTGGGGGCTAGGACATCTCCATTGGGGATCCTCCTGCTCTAACCTTCATCAGATGGTATCAGAGCATAGTTTTTCTTGAGTGTGTGGACAGAGCGCCGAATGTGAGGCAGTTTGCACCAGGACCTTGGGTGGAGTTTATCAAAGTGTGGTTAATCTTTAGTGTGTGGAGAGAGCGCTAAATGTGAGGCAATTTGCACTAGGACCTGCAGTAAAGGTTGGATCTAGTTGGTGATTCATTATAGAGGGTTTGTGAAGATCTTAGAAGATGGCTCTAAGAAGATTAGACCCTGCGATGTTTGCAAAACTCCATGATGTGGTGGAGAAGAATATTTCAAAGAATTTTGCTTGGATGGAAGCTAGATTGAATAATCAAGTTAAGGAACAGATGGTTGAGAGTGATCCATCTTTGGATAAATTTCATAAGAGAGTTTGGGAGATCTTGAAACCATGGAGCTGGAGTCTACCATTCAGGAAGTGAGTTGTCTGGCCGGTTAGAAGACTTGTTCGAGAGAGAAGAGGGTATAGAAAGGTTGAGATGGAAGTTGGTTTTGTTGATCAGTGTGTGGAGTCTGATATGGAACCTATAGAGCAAGTTGTGGTTGTTGTTGAGGAGCTTCCTAACCTTGTTGATGTTGTGGTTGAGATTGGTTTTCATGATCAATTGGTTGAGTCTGACATGGAAATTGTGGAGCACTTGGTCGTGGATAATCAGGTTACTAAGGGTGATGATCCATATGTTGGTGATATGGATGTTGTTGATATGGATGTTGCTGGTGTGGATTCACTAGTTGTTGGTGTGGTTGAGGATCTACATGATACTGTGGATCTATATGTTCCTGATGTGGACCTGTTGGTGGTTGGCATGGTTGAGGATTTACATGTTTCTCCTATTATGGATTTAAGCTTACATGTTTCTGATGTGGATTTCATGTTCAATGACATTGATGTTTTTGATAAGTTACAGAGGTTATTGGTGAGGTACTATGTTCAGTTTGTTCCTGGGAGTGAGCATGTTGATTGGATGGTTGACATTCTAGTGGTTGACAGATGTATGCAGATCTGGATGATTTACATGTTGGTTCTATTGTCCTTATTGGAGTGGAAGCCTTTGGTGAAGATGAAGATGGTTATGGATATTTCATCCGGTGTCAAAGCATGAGGCATACTTATTTTCGCACCTGGGGAGTCTGATGCAGGAGCATCCCAGGGTAGTTGGCTATCCTGCATGTTTGCAAGATTTTATGGAGTTGTGTGGACTTGTTTTCATGTGTGAGGGATTTGGTAGAGTTGTGTGGATCTACTTGGGTCTTGGGTAATTGGTTTTGATGTATTTAATGGAACTTGGCATGGTCTTGGTTGCTTTGCATGATCTGGGATGAGCTCGGCCTTGCTTAGGAATTTGGTGCCTATTACAAGATGTATAAGTAATTTTCCACAAAGAGTTAGAGGACAAAAATTTCTAGGATTGAAGAGGGCCTAGATTTCTACCTACGGTTTGAAGCAGGAGTCCTAATTCATCTGAAGCTAGGATATATCATGATTTTACTAAGATGTCAATTTTGGGCATTTAATTGTTGTTGTTGGCCAACTTGTGGCATTTAATTTATGTGTTTGTATTTAATTTATGTTCAGGGCTGACCTATGGCTTAGATTGGTATAAGTAGGGGTTGTGGGGGAAGTCTTTAGTCATTATTCATTCATCCTGGAGAAGAGGAAGAGGTAGAGGAACGAGTTTTGAGAAGAGCTAGTGGCTACAGCTTGGGGGACAAGGGGATTGCTTGGTGGACTTGTGAGCACAAGTTTAGATCTTCCTTGGGGGCTCCTACCATTGTGTGGATCTAGACTAGCTAGGTTTATTCATCCATCCTAGAGAAGAGGAGGTGGTTGTGGAGCGATTTTTGAGAGGAGCTAGTGGCTGTGGCTTGGGAAACAAGGAGATTGCTTGGTGGACTTGCGAGCACAAGTTTAGATCTTCCTTGGGGGTTCCTACCAGTGTGTGGATCTAGGCTAGCTAGGGTTTCATTTGGATCTTGCAAGATCTTATGGATTTTCTATTATAATTGCATTGTATTTGGCTGTAACCTGGAAGGCCTTACAGTCGGGCATGTTGGATGAAAATATAATGATTCTATTATGATTATTTGCATTGTGTGGATATAAATCTCTATGTTTTTATTTATATTCCATTTTGTGGTTGTTTGTTGGGGGCTAGGACATCTCCATTGGGGATCCTCCTGCTCTGACCTTCATCATTATGATAGTAGGGAGCAGTCCCTATAATAGGTTCTATGTAATTCTTCATTCCTCTGGGCACATGATACTCCTAAATCAGCTTTGATGCAACCCCAGTCTCTCTTGTATATCTGGCTTCTAAAATTTTCAAATTTATCTTTGTAGCCATTGGATGATAATCATTGAACACTTTCATAAATGAATTCCTATCTAGGGTTACTAGGGATTTCCCATCATCCCATTTTATAGTCTTGATTAGGGCATCATACCTACTAGCCATCTCTAAAATGAAATCAATATCTACAAAGATATCAGGGACTACTAATTTGGCTAGTCTACAATTCTATTGGTTTGAAATTGGCATAGCTTCATCACTATTTCTATAAAAATAATTGAAAAGGGAATAACCAAAAGAACCTGGAGTTTTGGCACCCCTAATATATGAAAAATCATCTATGATATTGTCAGAATTTACCTTTCTATTCTGACTAGATCCAGGCAACAGAGTGATGAATTCCTCCAAGTATTTCCTCTTTCCTTTCATGTCATCTTCTATATCACCTTTTTTTTTGCTTGTAGAAGCTACGCTTATTTCTTGTCTCATCTTGTCCATTGTTCTGTTCATACTTTATCTCACTAATATTGAAACAAATCTATCTCTAGATTACTCACTTCCAACTGCAAATCACTCAATTTCTTCTGTAGCATTGATAACCATTCAAATTACTTAAATTATAGGCTTAAAACTGGCTTGTTTCACTCTGCAAATCTGAGAAGCTTTATTTTATGTATACATTGATTACTTAGCAAATGTTGGCTCTAAAAAATAAACACTTGGTAAGGAAAAATGATTAATGATAACCCTTATTTATTTCTGAACCATTAATGCATAAATCATATAATTGCAACTCAATCACTTCTATCTTCAATTTATCATGCTATGAAATCAATTTTTGTTCTAGCCGTAGCCTCTGATAGTGGCATGAAATCAAATTTGAATAAGTGTTTTTTATTAAAAAAACCCATATTATAATCAAATAGGATCCAAATTTGATCTGATTGTCTATCTTACACACAACTCAGCTACCTTTAAACACACTTGTCATAAATCTATTAATTCTCATTGGCTGGCAACTGTACATCCTGCCACAGAAGAAAATTCTTATTTTCAAACTCTAGTTCTACTACCAGTGACCTTGCGACTATGTAATCTCCTTATCACTAAAAGTTTCCTTTAACTGTGGTTTCTTATTGATACTTAGCAATTGCCACACTATCAACTTCCTGATAAATAATTATCTCTTTGTCACCAAATAAAATCACCTAACTTATATCCTTTCAGAGACTCTGTGAATAAAGCTTGTAACAACTCATCTTTAACCTTGGTTTCCTTTCAGAGACTTGGCAACTATGTAATCCCCTTTTCTTTGAGAAAACCTTTAAACTCATAATTTATCTTGAGACAACGCTGCTATACTTTATATCTTAATCACTGAATAATTTTACTCTTATCATACTTATCTGAAGATAACCCTATTAGAATAGTCCCAAAGGATAATTGAGAGGGGGGGGGGGGGGAATTAGTTATCTATTACTTCAGTCCTTTTTACTTCTTTANACTTATCTGAAGATAACCCTATTAGAATAGTCCCAAAGGATAATTGAGAGGGGGGGGGGGGTGAATTAGTTATCTATTACTTCAGTCCTTTTTACTTCTTTAACTTAAGTGTACAACAAATTAAATGCATAATTAGATAACAAAGTACTCAACACACAATTTGATTACAGGGAAACCAAATGGTAAAAACCCTGGTGGGAATTAGCAGCCATAATAAACTATACTTGTTTGTAGTAATCCATGCTAGAAGATATTTCAACCTTGTTAGGAGTTGTACAATACAATGCAATAATTATAGTGACCTGGTTAAGGGTCGGACCCTGTTAGGAGTCTTTTACAAATAACCCTGTTAGGGGTGGCAGACTCATTTTTCAAAAGCTCACTACTTGATGGTGAAGGCTACAACCTTCTGAATAATAGATATGCACTATATCTGATGATGAACTATAGATTAGACCTGATATCTTGATCAATTCCAGTGTATTGCAATCTTTCACTTCTTCTTCACATAGACCCTTGATGAATGAACCAACTCTGATAATATGCTCTGTACATCTTTCTTCACATTTCCTATCATTCACACTTAGCATATCACAATTGAACTACTATAAGTATCTTCTCCAAATTAGAAGGGCATGTCAGCTCTTAGAAATACTTCATCAATATCTTAGTTATCTTAACTAATCACACAAACAATATTAAGTGCACGCAAGTCAATGCTGAATAGACCTGATGCTTCACTGAGTCGGCCTCACCAATTTAACCATAACTTTGCAATAATATTGAAACACATTTGGCACCTTTGTATTTGTATCAACAACTCATAACTAAACATGAATATACACATGCATATCTTGAAGATAGGTACAACTCATGTAACACATTATATATGTCAGCCCTAAATAGTTATACTTCCAAAACTATAACTACTACTAAGAGAATTGCATAACTTGACTGAAACATCATATCTGGGTTTGCGTGTATGAACATAACATAATAAATATGTCAAAAACATGTATCTATCCATGGAAGTCTTCATGTCATCATTCAGATAAGTTCATACAGAATTACTACTGTGTATTATATGTTGTCATCAATGACAAACATACAATCAATCAACTGATCGAAATCAAATCTCCAACAATCTCCCCCTTTCACATTGATGGCAACATATGATATCAAAAACATCCTCTATTCATGGTGTCCTCTTTCTTTTAAAATCTTGTCAATATCCTCATTAAAGATTCCTCTTAACTTCTACAGTTCATCTGTCTGAGTTTTTGTTTCATTTATATACTCCCCCAGAGTATAGGCTCCCCCTTTAGTACATTCTCCTCCTTACTATATACTCCCCCTTTGAAATCAATGGAAAAGGGTGCCATAGTTCCTTAGGCATAGGTACTACTCCATAAGTAGAGTAGTCAACCATTCATCTATCACATAATGACTGATGTCTTTGCTGCTTCTTCTAAACAGACTTAGGAGATGTAATTACTCCCAACTTCTCCCTGAGATACTCA
This sequence comes from Thuja plicata, assembly GCA_018584345.1. Classification (NCBI taxonomy): domain Eukaryota; kingdom Viridiplantae; phylum Streptophyta; class Pinopsida; order Cupressales; family Cupressaceae; genus Thuja; species Thuja plicata. Next base: position 3,047,537 of record MU227558.1, on the reverse strand, counting down.
AAAGTATCCTTTGATAAGGGCTTTGTGAAAATATTTTCCAACTGTTCTTTGGTGTTCACATAGTCCAATTTAACTTCTTTGTCTTCAAATTTTTCTCTTAAGAAATGGTACTTGATCTCTATGTGTTTTGTCTTTGCATGTATCATAGGGTTCTTAGACATGTTGATAGTGCTAGTATTATCACAATAAATGACAATAGGATAATCAACCTGAATGCCAAAGTCTTTAACCATCTGCTTGATCCAAATCATAGTTGAATAATTCAGTGTTGATGCAACATATTCAGCTTCTGCTATTGACTGAGAAATACAGTTTTGCTTCTTGCTTATCCAAGAAACCAACTTGTCTCCAAGGAATACTGCTCCTCTTGAAGTGCTCTTTATGTCATCAATACAACCTGCCCAATCTGCATCTGTATATAAATGAAGCTTTACATTTTCTGATTTAGGATACCATAAACCATAGTCTATAGTTCCCTTTAGATATCTTAATATCCTTTTTACTACCATTAAGTGATTTTTCTTGGGTTTAGCTGCAAATCTTCCAACAATGCCAACTGCATTAGATATGTCAGGTCTGGATTGAGTTAGATAAATGAGTTTACCAATCATATATTTGTACAATATCTTATCAACTATGGTGGAGTCATCATCTTTTGATAGCTTTCTTCCTATTATCATGGGAGTACACACTGGTTTACAATCATCCATCTAAAAGGTCTTCAGTATTTCTTTCACATATTTGGACTGATTAATGAATATACCTTTATCTATTTTCTTTACATTTAATCCTAAAAAATATTTTATAGGACCAATCATACTCATTTCAAATTCATTCTACATTTCTTTTTAAAATGATTTACTGAGCTTATCATTACCCCCAAAGATAATGTCATCAACAAATATAGCAACTAACAATAATCCATCAGGTGTTTCTCTTGTGAATAGGTTATAGTCTGCTACTCCTTTCTTGAATCCAATCTTGGTAAGATAACCATCAAGTCTCTCATACCAAGCTCTTGGGGCATGTTTAAGACCATAGAGTTCTTTCTTCAATTTTCATACCATGTCTTGTTCATCTGAAAGACTAAATCCTTCAGGCTGTTCAATGTAGACTTCTTCATTCAAATCACCATTCAGAAAAGCTAATTTTGCATCCATTTGATATACTTTAAATTCTTTGACTGTTGCATATTCCAAGAACAACTTTATGGATTCTAGTCTACTCATAGGGGAAAATGTATCTGTGTAGCCTATTCCTTCTCTTTGTGCATATCCCTTGCATACCAATCTTTCTTTGTTTCTAACTATTGTACCATCTTCATTCATCTTGTTTCTGAATACCCACTTTGTTCCAATCACATTTTTGTCACTAGGTTTGGGGACCAATTCCCATGTGTCATTTTTGATTATCTGATCTAATTCTTCTTTCATTGCATTCTTCCAATTAGAATCATTACAAGCATCTTCAACACTTAAGGGTTCAATCTGAGAAAGTAAGCAAACCTCTTCATCCACTGCTAGACCTTTTTCTTTTGATCTGGTTAAAACATTGTTGCTCTGATATCCAATGATGTCATTTTTAGAGTGGTATCTAGATGTGAATTTTGGAACCTTAGGTGTGTCTTCTTTTTCTATAGTCTATGATTCTTCTTTGCTTGATTCAGGGTCATTGCATGAGACATCAATTCAATCAAAAATTTCTTCAATAATAGTATCTTTGTTGCTAGGTTTGGATTCATCCTCAATCATAGGTGCATATTCATAGTATCTTTCTTGAACCATAAAATTTTCATCAATCTTAACATGTGTGCTTTCAATTATCTTCTT
>MU227558.1:3008611-3018662 GCA_018584345.1 Thuja plicata | reverse complement strand
CAATCTATGGTAGGTCACTTGACCTCCCCACATTACTTGTCTTTCTCTGAAGAAGATGACCATTCTTTGAGTCACCCGCATAATAATCCTTTGCACATTGAAGTCATGATTGGTCCCAAGCATGTTCATTGTGTTCTCATAGATAATGGTGTTGGCCGAAATATCTTCTCTGCTAGTTTCCTTATTGAGTTAGGCTATGGAAAAGACCGTATTAATGCTCACAAAAAGTTAACCATTAAATCCTATGATGAGGAAGAACGTAAATCCAAGGGTTTAGTTGTTTTACCAATTAGAGTTGGCCCTATTGAATGTGATGTTATTTGTCAAGTGTTTGACATCCCTTTGGCATACAACATCCTACTAAGAAGGCCATGGATTCATGAAATGCAAGCTGTCCCTTCTACATATCATCTGTGCATTAAGTTCCCATTCCAAGGCTCTGAGGTGACTATACCTGCTAACACACGCTATGATTGCAATGCCCTCACTAAATCTACTAACATTCTTATGCCTACCAACAGAGAATCTGTTGAAATCCTTTAGGATAAATTAAAAGAAATGGAAAAGAACTTGACTCTCAAAGAAACTGATATGGGAGGATATAATATTGGACCTATATTATCCATTACATCTCTTCCTTTGTCTCCCCATTCTTATGGGAGACCTTCTGAAAGCACTAACCCTTCTATGGTTTCTCCTCCAACAAAATATGGTGGTACCTTTGTACAAGCCACAGTACCATTAGAATAAGCTGAAAATAGAGCCATCAAAGCTTGGATCTATAAAGGAGAAGACAATTATGAACAAACTCCTCCTTATGACATGAAAAATGAGAATTATGGCAAAGGCTTATCTATTATGCAATGCTTTGGCTATAAAGGATATGGCCCCATAGGTGTGAATCATAAGGGCTTGATTGCACCACTTGAAGCTATTGGTCGCAAAACATGCGACTCTATAGGTAGAGGCTTCCAAAAACTCACATTCGAATTGGGAATAAATGAGTTTGTACCTCAAGAAGATATGAAACCAACATCTGAGGAAACACCTCAAGTTGTAGAATCTGAAGACAGCTCTAATGAGGATACTTTTCTTTATCCAATTCCACCAGACTTGGCAGCATTCTTCACTGAACCAGATAACTTTGTGTTGTGCGTCAATACTATAGACACTGACATTGATTCTGACACCACCACCTCCATTGCTCCATTAACTACTGAAGAGTGGAAAGACATATATACTCTGAACCCTAGTCATCAGGGTGATTTATTCATACCATCACACTTTCAAGAGCTGTTTGATCAAGAATTCCAGTCACTTCTCCTTACACAAGAGGCAAGTGATGATACAAACACTACTAAGGTATCTGGGTCAATAGGTACTCATTTGACCATAGCAGAAGTTCTAGGTAGAACTCATCCCAACTGGGGACAAAGAGTTGATTTTACTCATGTCCTGGACATGAGACCTAATGATGAAATGGACTCCCATGAATATGAGTTTGACAGCTTATCCTATGCCACTTCTGACAAAGATACAAATACAAAAAATGCATATGAAAACCTTCTCAAAGTAGGTGAACTGTCTAGTGTAGGGCCACATGAGTCTGACTCTCTAGGTGTTGACATGTCATCTACTACGGTCATTAGGAATCAAAGGGATTTGACTATACCTTTGGAAGAGATCACTTTGGGTCTTGAATTACTTGTACATGCCTTTGATGATTATATTGTGAATGCACTTGAACCCCTCACTCCTCTTTCAGTTTTCCATCCTGAGCTTATAGACTGGAACTCTCCCTACCCATCTAACAAAGTCCTTACGTTCCAGAATGACTATGCTCTTGCCTATTACCTACACACTATTGAACCTATAACATCTCGTACCAGTGAAGAAAGTGTCAACATGACTAAGGCCGACATGAAGTATCTTAGTCACAAAATAAAAAGAAGAAAAAATATGTGCTCTAATGGTGGAAACCATGTTGTGGCAGTATCAGAGCCTAAAATAGTCAAAATAAAAGATGTATCCAAAGGTGAAAACCTCTCTGAGGCACCTAAGGATGAGATACTTGGTGTGCTCCCAAGTCATTTTCAGGAAATATCATCTATCCTTATTGAACCAACTCAACCTATCAACTTGGGTATAGAGGCAGAACCTTAGATTATTCACTTGGCACAATCCCTATCAGAGGCAGAAAGAGAGGAATTCATCACATTCTTTAGAAAGAAAAAGATTAATTTTGCATGGAAATATTTATATATTCCTGGATTAGACCCTAATCTAATCATGCATCATCTATCCATCGCACCAGGTGTTAAGAAGGTCAAGAAGAAGCTTCATAAAATGCATCCACATGTAGCTCTACTTGTCAAATCTGAGTTAGAAAAATTGCTTAAAGTAGTGTTTATCAAAGTCATTGATTATGCAGAATGGATCTCCAATATTGTTCTAGTGTCCAAACATGATAAATCTATACGAGTCTACACGGACTTCAGAGACCTAAATTTGGCATGTACAAAGGATGATTTTCCATTGCCTAACATTGATATGATCGTAGATATGATAGCTACATATGAAATGTACTCATTAATGGATGGTTTCTCTAGTTATAACCAGATAAAGATTGCGCCAGAGGACCAAGAGAAAATAGCTTTCATGTTTGCTTGGGGCACCTTCTGTTGGAATGTCATGCCCTTCGGACTCAAAAATGTTGGTGCTACATATCAGAGAGTAGTTACCACTATATTTCATGATATGATGCATAAAACTATGGAAGATTACGTGGATGACACTTTGGCTAAGAGCATGCACCAAAATAGACATCTTGCTGATCTAGGTCCTATCCTAGATCGTATGGAACAATTCAATTTCAGACTCAATCCTAAGAAATGCACCTTTGGTGTCACATCTGGAAAATTACTTGGCTATATAATATCTGCCAAAGGTATTGAAGTAGATCTTGCAAAAGTCCAAGCTATTTTGGAAATACCACCACCTAAAAAAATCAGACAAATGAGAGGACTTCAAGGCCAACTGTAGTCTATCCAGCGTTTTATCTCTCAACTGGTAGACAAGTCACAACCATTTACCAAAAATCTACACAAGGGTGTGACTTATCAGTGGAATAAAGAATGTGAGGAAGGGTTCACACAAATCAAGTAGTATCTTGCCAACCCACCAATCTTGATGCCTCCCATTCATGGGAAGCCACCTATACTTTACATATCTGCTACGGATACATCATTGGGTATCTTATTGGCTCATGAAGATCAGCACAAGAAAGAAAGGGCTATCTATTACATTAGTCAGACTCTGGTCTCCTATGAAACAAAATACTCTCCTATAGAGAAGTCTTGCCTTGCAGTGGTGTTTGCTTCACAAAAATTGTGACACTATATGTTGGCTCATACTACATGTCTGATTTCTAAAATTGACCCTCTAAAATACTTGCTTAGTAAAGCTACCCTCACAAGTAGACTAGATAAATGGGTCATGCTTCCTAGTGAGTTCGATATTGAATATGTTGAAAGGAAAGCCATTAAGGGCCAAGAAATAGTAGATCAGTTGGTAGAGGCACCTCTAGTTGATCATCAACCATTGCACATTGAATTTCCAGATGAGTCCATATTACTTCTTACACATCGCTCATGGACCGTGATTTTCAATGGTTCATTTACCCAATAGGGGTCAGGTGCTGGGATCCTCTTCATTACACCACAAAGATACTCATTACCAAAAGCATACAAAATGTTGTCTCCTTGTACAAACAACATTGTTGAGTATGAAGCTCTCATCAATGATATGAAGATCGCCCTTGAGTGGCACGTGGATGAACTAAATGTTCTTGGAGATTCCCAATTGGTCATCAATCAGGTCAATGATATTTATCAGACAAGAGATAACAATTTGATACCTTACAAATGGTTGGTTGATCATCTTAAATAGTATTTTACTCACATCACATTTCAACAGGTTCTGAGGTCAGATAATAAAGCCAAAGACGCCATGGCTACTCTTGCCTCTATGTTGCAAATGCCTGAAAACAATTTTAGACATGAATTCCTAGTGGAGACATTAGGCTACCCAGCTTATGACTCCCCTGACTCCTAGATGATCTATTCTATCATAGGACATGACTCATCCCACTACCACCACATATTCTCCCACCTACGTGACCAGATCATTCTGGACACTTACTCCCATAATGAAAAACGTCACCTAATCCACAGTGCTTCACAGTTTGTCATCATTGCTAATGACTTGTATAGATGTAGTCTAGATGGTACTCTTGTTAGGTGTTTAGAACCCAATGAGTCCAAACAAGCATTAGTAGAGGTGCATGAAGGCATATGTGGGTCACACTCTAATGGCCTAACATTGGCCCACAAACTTATTAGAGCTGGTTACTACTGGCCAGACATGGAAAAAGAAGCAACATAGTTTGCCAAGTCCTACAAACAATGTCAATTACATCGAAACCTGATTCATTCTCTAGCCAAGGAGTTGATTCCATTCATTACTTTCTGGCCATTTCAGTAATGGGCCTTTGATTTGGTGGGTCAGATCTACCGCTCATCCTCCAATGGACATAAATTTATCATTACAGCTATGGATTATTTTACTCCGTGGGTGGAGGCAGTCCCTCTCACCGTTGCTAGTGGAAAAATAGTAGCAATGTTCATTCTCAATTACATCATCTGTAGGCATGCTGTACACTCAGTGATTATCACAGATAATGGGGTACAATTTAAAAATAAGGATTTGATAGAGCTTTGCTCTAAGTTCAAAATTAATCAACACTGGTCTTTGATCTATTATCCTCAGGGTAATGGACAAGCGGAAGCTTCTAACAAAACAATCCTTAAGATCTTGCATCGCACAGTACATAAATCTGGATGAGACTGGCATCTCTGGATCAATCTAGCTCTTTGGAAATATAGGACAAGTATAAGAACACCAATAGGGGCTACACCCTATGCATTGGTTTATGGAGCAGATGCTATGCTACCTATTGAGGTCAAGATTCCTTCTTTGCAAGTCTCTCTGAAGGGCCTCATTACTGATGAATATACTAGAATATCTGCGCTACAAGAGTTGGAATTACTTGATGAACATCGCCAAGTGGCATTTGATCACCTGACAACATACCAAAAGAGGATGTCTAAAAGCTATAACAAGAAGGTCCAACCAAGAGACTTCCAAGCGGGTGATCTCGTTCTGAGAGAGAACCCTAAAAATTAGCAACATCAGGTCCAGAAAGGCAAGTTTGAACCTAATTGGCTCAGTCCATATATTGTTACTATAGTGTTTGGGTCTGGTACCTATCATCTCTCTACTACTGAAGGAGAACAACTCAAAGAGCCCATCAATGCTCTTCATCTGAGGTGGTTCTACAGCTAAGACATCTTTAGTATGCTCATGTATATACTAAAGTCTTGAAAAAATTCTAAAAATTTAAAAAAGTCTTGAAAAAATGATCATCTTAGTGAAAAACTAGTGATAGGTGCTTTGATGTATCTCCAAAAAAATCATATATTCCAAAAATACAAAAAAATTAAAAAATTGAAAAACTACAAAAAAAGAGAAAAAGAGAAAAAATGTGCCATTGATGAAAACCTAGAAAATAGGCATCATGGTAGCAAAAAAAGGATTTCTACCAAGAAGGTGAAAACCTGGTAAACAGGCACCTCTTGTTCCACAATGCTAGATCTATCACCGCACACCTTGGCTTTATGCATTTTCTCTCCCGCATTGCTGCTTTCCTACTTTCATTTGCTTTTAGTTACCCGTCAAGACACCAACTCACATGGATTGAAACTGGTCATACTCTCGGGGAAACCCTCCTAAGTTAGAGGGCATTTTCCTATTATCTTTTAAAGATCTTCTTCATGATAGTCACCAGTGGTTCTCATTGTGTCTGCCTACTGTCGCTATCCTATCAAGATTGCTCACATCCATTATAGTTGGAGTTATACCTAAATGCTCTATCTATCAATACTTGGTCTTGAGGATTATATGCTTTAGTTTGTACATATCTTTTGGTCACTTTTGTGACACTTTCGTTCCTTTGTGGACCCTCCTAACTTGTCATTGATTCAACACCATACGCTTGGCGGAAATCACATCTGGTTTGTCCTCGCAACATACATCAAGTCAGTCATCATTACTTGGGGGCATGGGTCCCCCATTTGATCACATCTTTGGTTTGCACCTAAGTCAGTAATCTTGTCATTTCTCAAGGACAACTCTCTACTGACACAACCTAGTGTTTTTCAACACCACCATAACAGTGTTTTTTAACACTATCTTTGGACACATCTATGTTTCTCAACACATATCAGATATCTCAAATGTAAACATCTATTGATAATATTCAAACATAATGCACGCACAAGAACAATGGTGTTTTTCAACACCTGATACACATCTACATTCAAAAACTTTAAAACAGGTTGAGCTATGCTTGAATATTTCTTTGTATGATGTCTATTCTTATGGATTTCATTAACATTTTCTTTGGCTACTGCTTGTTGGCATAGTCCCGATGATCCAAAAATATAAAATAAATAGGGTGTATGTGATAAGAGCTCCCACAATAAGGTGGAATAGCCTCACATCCCTCGATCTTGTTTATTTGTACGCCATGGTGAGGTCGGTACTATCTCCTTACTTGTTATTGCTATGTTTGTTATTGCTTTGCTTGTTATTGCTCTGATTGTTTACATATGATCACACTCATGGATATCTTGGCTTTGAATGCCTCGATACTAGTGTACTCTTGCAACATTAACTGGAAATAATGTTTAGGTCATCTTGCCTTTTGTTCCCTGGTGCTTACATTTGTTTCCTACATTTTATCTGATGATAAGTCATATTCATATCCTTATGGTTGCATTGTGGCGCCAGTAAGGGTTGTATCGACTTTGATGTTCCAAAAAATGCTCAATGATGATGATTTTAGGATGGGTCTCACAACCATGTCCTAGAATTGCACTTTCATATTGCATCTAGCATAGAATTGCATTTTCATATTGCATCTAGCATAGACTTTCATTTTCATTCTAGACTTTCATTGTGGCAGCAATTCAGTGTTCTCTTCTTTGCATTCTCCTGGGTTCATACATAGGGGAGCTCTTCTTCAGAGTCTTGGTTTCATCATCACCGCCCAAGTGTTTGATCCTCGCTCTCTATCTTCAGCTATATGCTCAACCCATTTTCGGGATCAAAATAAAAATCTGACACTTCTATATCGCTCAAAATCACATTTTAAAATTTTTGGGAACGACGTGATCGGACGCTTATGCAGTCAAATTTATGACATTGCTTTCTTTTCAGAATCATATCTAATCAACATTTTCTAAAATCTTTGACCTTTTTCCTCAAAAGTCAACTCTAGTCAACTCTAGTCAACCTTGGTCAACCAGAGCTTGAAATCACTCAAAATTGATTCTGCATCTTCTAAATTCTTCCATAATCTATTCTGAATTCTTCTTGATCTTCAACATCTATCTGTGATTTTTTCACTCTCCATCATCATTATGGCATGTCATCTTTCCATTTCTCTCCCGAGGGAGCAGGATTATTACATCATTGAATCTATTACAATCAATCCAATCTAGTTTTCAAAAGTCCTCATCGCTAGGGGCATCTCATCACTTGGGGCATATTCAATTTTTCATACCTCACGGTCAAAATTGGGTGTTCCGTGATTTTCAATCACTTGGGGCATGTTCAATTTTTCATACCTCATGGTCAAAATTGGGTGTTCCACGATTTTCAATCACTTGGGGCATGTTCAGTTTTTTGTACCTCACGGTCAAAAATGGGTGTTCCACAATTTCCAATCACTTGGGGCATGTTCAATTTTTCGTACCTCATAGTCAAAACTGGGTGTTCCATGCTTTCCAATCACTTGGGGCATGTTCAATTTTTCATACCTCACAGTCAAAACTGGGTGTTCCATGCTTTCCAATCACTGGGACATGTTCAATTTTTCGTACCTCATGGTCAAAACTGGGTGTTCCATGCTTTTCAATCACTTGGGGCATATTCAGTTTTTTGTACCTCATAGTCAAAACTGGGTGTTCCATGCTTTTCAATCACTTGGGGCATGTTTAATTTTTCGTACCTCATGGACAAAATTGGGTGTTCCATGATTTTCAATCACTTGGGGCATGCTCAGTTTTTCGTACCTCATGGTCAAAAATTGGTGTTTCATGCTTTTCAATCACTTGGAGAATGTTCAGTTTTTTGTACCTCATGGTCAAAACTGGGTGTTCCATGCTTTTCAATCACTTAGGGCATGTTCAATTTTTTGTACCTCACAGTCAAAACTGGGTGTTCAAATCTTTTCTTTTGTGCTTCATGCATCAGACTATTCTTTGAATCAATGCATTGCTTGCACATCAATTCAAAGAGGGAAAAAATGTAACACCCTAAAATTGGCATCTTGCAACCCTAACCAATTTTGTTGTGTTTGTCATTCTTCTGAATCATCAAAGTCCTATTGTACTAGGAAATTCTGAGTTTTCATTGACTCTACTCGACCTGAGTGTCAAATGTAGAAAATCCTAAATCTACATCAATCATATATTATATTTAATTCCTAAATATCTATTGGCTAAACAAACCTTATGATCGAATTAATTTAATCATAAAGTCCTAGCACTTTAATTAAATTAAATGCACCCTCTTTAGCTAAGACACATGAAAAATGAATTAATATGGTATTTAATTATTAAATAAATATCCTCATTTTCAATAATTGAATTTAATATTCAGATAATTGAGAAAATGCAATTATGAGGTCATATTTATTTAATTAATTGAATATTCTATCAAAAATCCTATCTCTATTCAGAAATGGAAACTTTGAATTAATTGTGCTTTAAAGAGAAATAAAACAATTAAATTCAAATAAAAAAATACTAAATCAAAGAAAGAAAAATAGTTAAAGCAGGAGGAAAACAATTTATTGAATTCTTTCCAATAAAACTTTCTATTTTAAACTGACTCTTCTATCTATTTTATTCCAAGAAGGAAAGTTTCTATTCTAATCCTCTCAGAGTCTATAAAAGAACTCTCATTCTTCATTCAAAGACCCCTGATTACCCACTCACTTTTGCATTGTTAGAATACTGAATTATTGTCTCATTTTCTTGATAAGCTCATATAGAATAACTTCATTTTTTCAATAGCATAACTTCAATTTCTAGAATAATGACATGTAGCAATCATGTTTAGATTATTTCACATCTTTCATTTCTTAGCATAATCTTACATTGTATTACATTCATTATGATAAATCCTTCGTTCTTAGATTGGTCCATGGTTGTGAGACTCTCATCCTGAGAGCAATTTTAGAAACCCTGTCTAGATAGAAGGCAACAGGTCGAATCACGCAGGCAGATAAGATGAATAATCTCATATTTAGTCTTGTATGTACCTAGTGAAGAAGGACTATGTTGAAATGTGTGGTTGATTAACAAGGCCAAAATTAACACATACAATAGGGAGCAATAGGTCGATGTTAGGGTTTTGTTCTTTTATGCTCACTAATCCTTGTTTCACACTAACATAATGACTTATTGAAGTGTTGTGTCACAGGAAACAGGTGCATCATTTGACACACATTTTGGGTGCCCACCGTGGGGCTTTGAGGCTCTTATTTTATTTTGCAGGTTGAAAAAGACAAGAAGACTATATTCCTTCTATATTATATCTACTTTATCTCTATCACGCTTCCACAAATATCATTGATATGTAAAAAAAGAAGATTATATTCCTTCTATCTTCTTTCTACTTTATCTCTATTACCCATTTGTGAAAATATGGTCTATATCACTAGGACCATTATTTTTAAAAAAATAAGGGAAAGGCACTATAAACCTACAATAATGCACTCTTACTAACTATTTTCATTTTTTTTATAGGTCTACAGGTTAGCCATCAAGTTTGGTAAGAAAGCACATAATCTTTTGATTAAAAAATTCCCATTTCACTTTTTGGTGTTTAAAAAGAACAGTGTATGTACTCACATCATTTCACA
>MU227558.1:2960968-3000228 GCA_018584345.1 Thuja plicata | reverse complement strand
GCATTTTAGTTTCAATTCCATGCATTGTTATAATGTCAGTTTTCATAGCTTAATTACATGCTTTCTAATCATTTAGCTTAGTTTTTAATTAAATCTCTCATTCTTAGGAGTGTATTGTCACTAAATGTACATAATCTGAGGGCATGATTATGGCATTTTTCAAACTCTTCCTAGATAGGGAACAATAGTTGGATGTTAGGGTTTTGTTCTTATATGCTTACTAATGCTTGTTTTACACTAACATAATGACTTATTGAAGCATTGTGTCGTAGGCAACAGGTGCATCATTTGACACTCACACTAATGTCAAGAAAAAGGGGTCAACAACCCCTGCAGAAGTATTTGTATTAAGGTAAATCTGAGTGATCTCAGAAATCATCCCTTCAGGTTCCTTTCCCTTATTGTTGAGTTTCTTTTCAATATTTTATATTTCATGAGGTTTTACTGGTGATACATTATCCAACACTAAAAGGAATTTTTCTTTGTGTTCATTTATTCTCATCATTTCTAGGAATGGGACCTTCACAGTCATCTGAAATAAACACTGGCCCATATCCACTGGAGTATACTTTACATCAGAGGTTTTAGTTTTTTATACAATAATATTGTTTTCCTCTATCTAAATGTTCACAACATGCTCTTCCTTTTTAGATTACTTATTTTCAACTTTGGGGGAGGAAGAACTTGCTTCTCACATTTTAGCCTTTTCTACATGTACATCTTTTGGTTTGTTAGCTTTGTTTACTATTTTGACCTTAGGTGTGTTAACATTTTCCCTAGGTCCATCTTTTTTGGTACATATTTGTCATCTTTTTTATTTTCTTTAATGAAGATGTTGGATGGCTGACTACCAACACCACCCACAACTCTATTTCTTAAATGGTAGTTATTTCTTTCTTTACTCACTAGGTCAATAGTAATCCTAGCCTTTTCTTCATTAGAGGAATTTCTTACTACTGTAGGTTCTTGAATATCTTGGGCATAACATCTTATGTGATCAACCCTTTCTTCTTCCTCACTATCTGATAAAATTTGCTGCTGATGAGCTTCAAATCTACCTTGTGAGCCATATATGTCATGATTTTCAAGCTCATCATCAGAATCCAGATCATGACATGAATAATCATTAGTCATACTATAATCACATAACTCATCTTCATCGTATTATTGTTCTTCATTTTCTTTTAAATCTAAGGAAACAATGCAAAAATTAGGATTATTTGGTGCCTCATAGGCCTCACACCAAAATTCATCGTTACACATGTGAATAGTATTTTTATGTAGGGGATTAGGAGTCCTATTCTCAGGTTTGTCTTTCCTTGGTGGAGCAATAGGATTTCCATCTTTGAATTGGGTACCATAGGGATAATTTTGCATCCTATTTTTTTGGTTATAGTTATTATTATAGGATGGTTTTTTATTCCATGGAGCTTTTTACTCTCTGTAGTCAGGTTCCTTTTTATTACTCCTATTGAAGTGTGGATCATCTCTTTTACCCAATTTACCTAATATCCTCCTATTCATCTCTATATTCATAACTATTTTGTAAGCTTCTATTAGGGTTCTTGGATTCTTATCTCTAAGTGCATAACCCATTTTTGAATCAAAACCATTGAGATAGGTAGCAAGACATACCCTTTGATCCAACTTCATTTTTTGAAACAGTTTGTGCATAGCTCATTGGAATCTTGTATTTAACTTAGTTACTTATTCATTTGAGTTCTTTAAATTATTGAATTCATTGATAAAAACTCCTTCATTAGTCTTACCACCATATTCATCCTTGAATAGATCAATCATTTCATCCATTGTTCCTATAGAACCATGAGATAGACTCCTAAACCATTCCCTATTATCTTATACTAAGGATCAAACAAATAATTTCTCCAGGACATCCTCATTATTGATATTCTAATCATTTATAACATTAAAAAAATTTCTTAAATTTTCTTCAAAAGTTACAATATTATTTCTTGGAAATTTTGGAATTTGTTCTCCCATATCTTCTGGTATTGCATTAGGGTAACCTATAATTCCCAAAAAAGAAAATTTTTTGTACCTTTCTGCAGGAAGTGGCCTCCTTTATAATTTGTCAGTATCTTTAGGAGAAAAGAATTTTCTATGGTCTTTGAAAGAAGAAGCCTTGTTTCTTGATGTTGTAGTATTCTCTATATCAACAAAAGAGATTGCAGTGGCTTGCAAGAAATCAATTTTATTCTTCATCTCTATAATAATAGCTTCTACTTCAACTTTCTCCAGAGTCTTGGCCATAGTTTCTCTTTCTTTTTTAATATTTTCAAGATCAATGTCTAGCTTAGACATTTTCTCAGTCAAATTTCTGTGAGTTTTTTGTTCCTCAACCTCAGTTTCTGTAACTTTATTTTCCCCTTTATCTCTGAAGTTTTGAGGACCAAAACCTTTGTGGGTGTTTGGAGTCTCTAGTCTCTGCAAGACTTCTCAATATCTTTTGCAACTTGATGTCTCAAAGATCTTCAAGTCTAAACATGTCAACATCCTTCTGCTCATGTTTTTTTCTTTTTTATGATCTTTTTCCCTCTTCATTTGCTGAAAAAGGGCTATTTGTCTTATGAGGATTATTTCTTCCTTTGTAAGGTCATCAGAAGGAACTTTAGAATTTGAGCTAATTGTGTCAGTTCCTTCTCTCTCATTACAATTATTAGTGACTGCATAGGTTTCTAGTCCAAGGTCTGGGGCATTTTCATACTCTGAGGTATTTACCTCATGACTAGACTGATTGGTATCCTTCCTTCTACTTCTATCTTCTTTATCTCTTTGAGTAGAGTTACTAATATTTACTTGGTTCCTTTTTCCTCTCCAAGACAACTTAGTTTTTGAAGTAGTTGGGATCCCACTACCCAACTCAACTTTTTAATTATCTCTCACTCTTGACCTACTATTCATATTTGTAGAATTTTTTTACTTATGCACTGATTATAGAGATTTTATTTTAGAGTTTCCACCCAACACAAGTTTGGGAAATATGTGTTGGAGATTTGTTTATGTGCAGTTGATTGATTGTATGTTTGTCATTGATGACAACATATAATACACAGTAGTGATTCTGTATGTAATTATCATAATGATGAAATCAAGCCTTGTGTGGCTAGATACATATTTTAGAAATGTTCAGTATGTTATGTTCATACACATGGATCTAGATATGATGTTTCAGTCAAGCTGTCTAATTCTATTATTGGCAGTTACAGTTCTTGAAGAGTATCTGTTCAGAGCCAAAATATTTAACGTGTTTCTTGAGTTTCACCTATCTTCAGGATATGCATGTGTATATTCATGATTAATCATGAGTTGATGATAGTTATCTAAAGGTTCCAAACGTTTTTAAAGAAGATTGCAACATTAGATTTAATTTGGTGAGGTCGACTTAGTGAAGCATCGTGTCTATTAAGTTTATACTTGTGCGGTTGTAATTATACTTGTGTGCTTAGTTAAGCTGACAAGGATGTTATGAAGAGTTGTCTTACAGGTCCCATGATCTCATACTTTGAGGAAGATAATTATAGAAATTCATTTGTAATACGCTAGGTGTGAATGATATGAAAAGAGAAAGAAAATGTACAGAGCAAAATACTAGTTGTGGTTCATTCATCAAGAGGCTATGTAAAGAATAAGTGAAAGATTACAATACACTGGAACTGATCAAGACAATAGGTCTACTCTATATTTCATCATTAGATATAGTGCATATCTATTATACAAAATGATGTAGCCTTCACCATTGAAGCAGTGAGCTTTTGGACAGTGAGTCTTCACCCCTAACAAGGTTATTTGTAAAAGACTCCTAATAGGGTCAGACCCTTAACCAATTCACTATACTTATTGCATTGTAAATTATAACTCCTAATAGGATTGAAATATCTTTTAACAAGGATTACTATAAAAAAGTATAGTTCATTGTGGGTGCTAATTCCCACTAGGGTTTTTACCATTTGGTTTCCCTATAATCAAATTATGTGTTGTGTAATGTGTTATCTGAATGTACATTTACTTTATTGTATTCTAAAGTTAAAGAAGTAAAAAGAAATTAAAGTTACTAATAACTAGTTTACCCCCCCCCCCCCCCCCCAACTCTTAGTTATCCTTTGGGACTATTCTAACAATTGGTATTAGAGAAAAGTGCCTTGGAGAGAAATCCTAACAACTTAAGGTAGATCAGATGACATTTTTCAAAAAAGAAAGTCCTAAGTTCGATGGAGAGAACTATCTAGATTGGAAGAACAAAATGATAACACATTTAAAGTGTGTTGGCTTTGAGATCTTTGAAATTGCTACATAAGAAGTTGTTATTCCATCTCTGAATGACCTTGCAAAGGATGATGCTACTAGTAAACAAAAGGATACATTTAGTAATAATGCAATCGCTAAAGAAGCCCTAATCAGTGCCCTATCCGACAGTGAATTTTCTGAGATCAATAAAGTTGACAGAGCATACACCATATGGAAGTATTTAGAAGATATGTTTGAAGGAGAAATTTAAGAAAAGAATGCATGCAGGAAGACATGAAAAAATAAATATAATAGTCTCGAGATGTTACCTAAAGAGAACATTAGAGCCTACAATGAAAGGATAAATGAAGCAGTCTCTGGAATCAGAAATAATGGTGGAGAAATAATAGAAGAAGATATAATGGAAAAGATGTTAACTACTTTAACATCAGACTATGGAAACAAGATAAGTATTCTAAAGGAAACCATGCAATTCTCACAAGACTTCAAAAGAGAGACTTTGATCAGTAAAATCTCTGCATTTGAGATATCAAGATTGAAGACTGAACCTAAAATTGAAACAACTTTCAAAGCCTCAGTCCATAAGAGATCCTTACACATCTCTAGCCATAATGAGAGAAAAGAAGTTGATGAAGAACTAGAAGATATCATTTCTATGATTTCTAAAAGAGAAAAGAAAGGAAAAGGAAAATATGAAGGACAACTTCCATTCAAATGTTTTTCATGCAACAAGATTGGTCACTTTGCATCTAAGTGTCCCACAAGAGTCAAGAATTTCATATCTGAATACAAACCTAAATATAAGAAGGAATGTTACCATGCTGAAGAAGGTGTAACTGATGAAGATTCAGGAGAGGATGAAATTGGATTCATTTCCCTTAGAGACATGTAAAAGTTTCTCGAGGAAATGGACATTGCAGATGAAAGGGAAGAACAAGAGTTAGCCCTAATTTCCAAAGAAGACATCAGAACTGATTGGATCACTGATAGTGAATGCTCTCACCATATGATAGGTGACAAAGACATATTTGTTCATTTAGACAAATACAAAGGTGGTAAGGTTGGATTTGGAGATAACACTCCTAAACCTATCATAGGCAGAGTTTCTATCACTTTGGATGGAAAGAACAAGACATATGATGTTCTGTATGTTAATGGATTACATAATAACTTGCTAAGTGTTGGAAAACTACTTGAAAAAGGTTATCATTTGGAGTTCAAAGACAAAAAGTGCATCATTAATAACAAGGATGGAGACATGATTTCATCAGGCTCCAAAACAAAAGGTAATGTTTTTCAGCTCAATTCAGATGTTAGTTGTTTTGTTGCAAAAGTGGATGATAGTTGGTTATGGCACAAGAGACTCTGTCATATCAATTTTGATAACATATTAAAGAAAAGTAATGTCAAGGCAATCAGAGACCTTCCAATTATTGGAAGACTAGTTGACACAATAAGTAGGGAATGTGTTATGGGAAAGCATGTAAGGAGTTCTTTCAGAAGCAAGCAAAACTTAGCTGAAATCAAATTGGACCTAGTGCATATAGATTTATGTGGTCCTACCCAAACAAGATCATACTATGGAGAAAGGTATTTCATTTTGTTTTTTGATGATTTTTCAAGGATGATGTGGGTTGCATTCTTAAAGGAGAAATCTGAAGCCTTTGAGAAGTTCAAAATATTCAAAGCTAAGGTTGAGAATGAATCAGGTTTAAAACTGAAATGTCTGACATTAGATAGAGAAGGAGAGTTCACCTTTGATCAATTTTATGATTACTATGAAGAAAATGGAATAAAAAGATAGTTGAGTGCTCCTATAACCCCTCAATAGAATGATATTTTAGAAAGGAGGAACAAGATTATACTTGATACAACACACACTATGATGATTGAAGGAAAAGTTGTGCACACATATTGGAGAGATACAGTAAATAAAATAGTCTATACTATCAATAGAACTCAATTGAGGCTAGGCACAAATAAGACACCTTATAAACTTTGGTTTGGTAATGTACCTATAGTGAAATATTTCATAAGTTTTGGTAGCAAGTTATACATCAAGAGAGATGATGGTGTTGCTAAGTTTGATGCTAGAAGTGATGAAGGTATTTTCCTTAGTTACTCTACAAAAAGAAAAGCATGCATATGTTTCAATTTAATATTGAAAAAGATAATTGAAATTAATCATGTAAAAATTGATGAGAAGTTTATGGTTCAAGAGAGGTACTATGAATATGCACCTATGATTGAAGATGAACCCAGGCCTAGCAACAAAGATACTATTATTGAAGAAATGTTTGATTGCATTGACGTCTCATGCAATGACCCTAAATCAAGAAAAGAAGAATCATAGATTACAAAAGAATAAGTCACACCTAAGGTTCCTAAATTCACATCTATATACCACTCTAAAGATGATATCATTAGAGATCAGAGCACCAGTATTTTAACCAGATCAAAAGCAAAAAGTCTAGCAATGGATGAAGAGGTATGTTTACTTTCACAGATTGAACCTTTAAGTATTGAAGATGCTTGTAATGATTCTGATTGGAAGAATGCAATGAAAGAATATTTAGATCAGATAATTAAAAATGATACATGAGAATTGGTTCATAGACCCAGTGACAAAAATGTGATTGCAACAAAGTGGGTATTCAAAAACAAGATGAATGAAGATGGTACAGTATTAAGAAATAAAGCAAGATTGGTATGTAAAGGATATGCGTAGAGGGAAGGGATAGACTACACTAATAAATTTTCCCCTATAAGAAAACTAGAAGCCATTAAATTTTTCTTGGCTTATGCAACATTCAAAGACTTTAAAGTTTATCAAATGGATGTAATGTTGGCTTTTTTGAATGGTGATTTAAAGGAAGAAGTCTACATAGAATATCCTAAAGGATTTAATCTTTTAGATAAGCCAGACATGGTATTCAGATTGAAGAAAGCACTCTATGGTCTTAAATAGGCCCCAAGAGCTTGGTATGAGAGACTTGCTAGTTATCTTACCAAGATTGGATTCAAGAAAGGTGCAGTAGATTGTAATCTATTCACAAGAGAGACACCTGATGGATTACTACTAGTTGCCATATTTGTTGATGACATTATCTTTGGAGGTAATGACAAGCTTAGTGAATCATTTGCAAAAGAAATGCAAAATGAATTTGAAATGAGCATGATTGGTCCTATAAAATACTTTTTAGGACTAAATGTAAAGAAGATAGATAAAGGTATATTCATTAATAAGTAAAAATATGTGAAGGAAATATTGAAGACCTTCAAGATGGAAGACTATAAGCCAGTATGCACTCCTATGATAATAGGAAGCAAAATTTCAAAACATGATGATTCCATAGCCATTGATAAGACATTGTACAAATCTATGATTGGAAAACTCATTTATCTAACTCAATCTAGACCTGACATATCTGATGTAGTTGGCATTGTTGGAAGATTTTCAGCTGAACCCAAGCAGAATCACCTAATAGAAATCAAGAGGATATACATATATCTAAAGGGAACTATAGACTATAGTTTATGGTATCCTAAATCCAAGAATGTACAACTTCATGTTTATATAGATGCACATTGGTTAGGTTGTATTGATGATAGGAAGAGTACTTCAGGAGGAGAAGTATTTCTTGGAGATAGGTTGGTTTCTTCGATAAGCAAGAAGAAGAACTGTATTTTTTAGTCAACAGTAGAATATGAATATGTTGTAGCAGCATTGAATTGTTCAACCATGGTTTGGATCAATCATATGGTTAAAGACTTTGGTATTTAGGTTGATTATCCT
The DNA here is from genome assembly GCA_018584345.1 of Thuja plicata. Taxonomy (NCBI): domain Eukaryota; kingdom Viridiplantae; phylum Streptophyta; class Pinopsida; order Cupressales; family Cupressaceae; genus Thuja; species Thuja plicata. The sequence continues at coordinate 2,992,166 of MU227558.1, read as the reverse complement.
ATTTTTATTCACTGTGATAACACTAGCACTATTAACATGTCTAAGAACCCTATGATGCACACAAAGACAAAACACATAGAGATCAAGTACCATATTCTAAGAAAAAAGGTTGCAGACAAAGAAGTGAAATTGGACTATGTGAGCACCAAAGAATAGTTGGTAGACATTTTCACAAAGCCTTTATAAAAATATAGTTTTGAGTATCTCAGGGAGAAGTTAGGAGTAATTCCCTCTCTTGCGTCTGTTTAGAAAAAGTAGCAAGAACATCAGTTATTAAGTGACTGATGAATGGTTGACTACTCTACTTCTAGAGTAGTACTTGTGCCTAATGGTTTATAGCACCCTTTTCCATTGATGTCAAAGGGGGAGTACATACTAAAGGGGAGCATATACTTTGGGGGAGTATATATATGGAACAAAAATACAGTCAGAGAAATTGCAGCAGTGTAGAGAAATCTTTGATGAGGATATTGAGAAGATTGTAAAAGAAAGAGGACACCATGAACAGAGGATGGTTTTAATATTATATGTTGTGATCAATGTTGAAGGGGGATATTTTTGGAGATTTGTTTCTGTGTTGTTGATTGATTGTATGTTTATCATTGATGAAAACATATAATACATAGTAGTGATTCTGTATGTACTTATCAGAATGATGATATCAACCCTTGTGTTGTTAGATACATGTTGTAGACATGTTTAGTATGTTATTTTCATACACGTAGATCCAAATATGATGTTTCAGTCAAGTTGTGTAATTTTATTATTGGTAGTTATAGTTTTAGAAGAGTATTTATTCAGAGCTGAAGTATTTAATGTGTTTCTTGAGTTGCGCCTATCTTTAGGACATGCATATGTATATTCATGATTAGTCATGAGTTGATGATAGTTATCTAAAGGTGCAAAATGTGTTTCAAGAATATTTCAAAGTTAGAGTTAATTTGGTGAGTCCGACATAGTGAAGTGTCATGTCTATTTAGTTTATACTTGCACGGTTGTAATTATTCTTGTGTGCTTAGTTAAGCTGACAAGGATTTTATGAAGAGTTGTCTTACAGAGAAGAATACCAGTTGTGGTTCATTCATCAAGAGTCTATATGAATAAGAAGTGAAATATTACAATACTCTAGAACTAATCAAGATAGCAGGTCTACTCTATAGTTCAACATTAGATATAGTGCATATCTATTATACAGAAGGTTGTAGCCTTCACCATTGAAGCAGTGAACTTTTGGACAGTGAGTCCTCACCCCTAAAAGGGTTATTTGTAAAAGACTCCTAACAGAGTTAGACCCTTAACCAGGTCACTATACTTATTGCATTGTAAAGTACAACTCCTAATAGGGTTGAAATATCTTCTAACAGTGATTACTATAAACATGTATAGTTCATTGTGGGTGCTAATTCCCTCTGGGGTTTTTACCATTTGGTTTCCCTATAATCAAATTTTGTGTTGTGTACTATGTTATCTGAATGTGCATTTACTTTATTGTATTCTGAAATTAAAGAAATAAAAAGGAATTAAAGTTACTAATAACTGATTCACTCCCCCCCCACCCCCTCTCAGTTATCCTTTGTGACTATTCTAACAATATGAATACTACTAGAATGACCTAAACTAGAAAAACTCAACTGTAACTTAATTTATCTTCTAAACAACAGAGATATTCTTAGTGCAAATTTTAACTCCCAAGCACAGTCACCACTTTTTAAGGGATTTTTCTTATAAGTATCTTTTAAAACTAGTATGTTCCTAATGGGGTCTTCTTTAATACATTGCTCACGTTGTTTTGTATAAGGAATAGTGGGTGTCAAGAGCTTCTTGGCACTCATTATAAAACCTTTTGTGTCAATGTATCTATACAAGGCTACATTCATTATATAATGGCTCATCCAATTATTCACTGGATCTACTGACCTTTTACCAATTGTAAAATTTTAGATTTTGAACTATCTAGGTGTAAATTTACCCTTCCTATCATGAGCCAGGTACTCCCTATCTGTTAAAATTAATTGTATGATGAATTCCATCGCTAAAATTATGGGTGACACATGGAATGGTAGAACTAGGGGTGGATGAGTACAACTATATACCCTTATCAATGTGTAATTATTATCATAATAAAAATCCCCCAGATGTGGTCTCCTGGCCATTTTTCAACATACTAGCATCGCCTTAGGAACTGCAATACCTTTATTGGAAACCTAGTCTTGTCTACACCTAGACACTTGAGGATTGGATATACTATCCAGTTCTAGAAAACACAAAATTCTTTCTCTCTGGAGGTGTAGTTCCACACTCTTAACCAAAATTCTATTGGATTGGCTTGATTCTAATGAAACCTCTAAGGCCTCAAATGCTAGCAATTCATGAGAGGAAAATTGTAATACATAATCAAATGCATCAATATGGAATAATGCATGAATTTGGGGTCTTTCTCCTTGTTTTGGATATCAATAAACCTTTGATGCATTCTATCAATTATATACTGGATATAATCATAGTTTGTGCTAGTATGAGGGCTTTGTATATCTACGACAATTATAAGGATGTCTGAGCTTATCATCTTAGGCCCTCCATACTTTCCCAAAACTCTGCACAATGCATAGGAAATGTATTTCATATAAAAGTTGAGGTCCTTATAATAGTAGGGAGCAGTCCCTATGATAAGTGCTACATAATTCTTTATTCTTTTGGGCACATGATACTCCTAAATCAACTTTGATGCAACCCCAGACTCTCTTTTATATTTGGCTTCTAAAATTTTCAAACTTATCTCCGTAGCCATTGGATGATAAACATTGAAATCTTTCATAAATGAATTCCTATCTAGGGTTATTAGGGTTTTCCCATCATCCCTTTTTATGGCCTTGGTTATGGCATCATACCTACTATCCATCTCTAAAATGAAATCAACATCTATAAAGATATCAGGGACTACTAATTTGTTTAGTCCACAGGTCCATGGGTTTGAAATTGGCACAACTTCAACACTATTTTTATAAAAAATAATTCAAAAGGGAATAACCAAAAGAACCTGGAGTTTTGGAATCCCTAATATATGAAAAATAATCTACAATATTGTCGGCACTTACCTTTCTATTCTGGCTGGATCTAGGCAACAGAGTGATGAATTCCTCTAAGTAATTCCTCTTTCCTTTCATGTTATCTTCTACATCACCACTTTTTCCACTTGTAGAAGCTACGTTCCTTGCTTGAATCATCTTGTCCATTTTTCTATTCACACTTTATCTCACCAATATTGAAACAAAACTATCTCCAGATTACTCACTTCCAACTACAAATCACTCAAATTCTTCTGTAGCATTGATAACCATTCAAATTCCTTAAATATTGGGCTGAAAACCAGCTTGTTTCACTCTGCAAATCTGAGAAGCTCTATTTTCTGCATACATTAATTACTTATAAAATTTTCATTCTAAAAATAATAAACTCTTGGTAAGGAATAATTATTAACGGTAACCCTTATTTATTTCTGAATCATCAAAGCATAAATCATATAATTGCAATTCAATCACTTCTTTCTTCAATTTGTCATGCTGTGAAATACATTTTTGTTCTAGCTATAGACTCTAAAAGTGATAGGAAATCAAATTTGAATGAGTGTTTTTTATTAATAAAACCTTATTATAATCGAACATGATCCAAATTTCATCTGATTGGCTATCTTACATACATCTCAACTACCATTTAACACACTTGTCATAAATCTCTTAATTCTTATTGGCTGGCAACTGTACATCCTGGTGCCGAAGAAAAGTCTTTGTTTCAAACTCTGGTTCTGCTATCAGTGACCTCGTGACTATGTAATCTCCTTATTGCTGAAATTTTCCTTTAATTGTTGTTTCTTATTGAGACTTAGTGACTACCACATGATCAAATTCCTGATCAATGGTTATCTCCTTCTCACCAAATAAAATCACCTAACTTATATCATTTCAGAGACTCCATGACTAAAGCTTCTAAAAACTCATCTTTAACCTTAGTTTCCTTTTAGAGACTTGGACACTATGTAATATCCTTGTCACCAAGAAAACCTTTTAACTCATAATTTATCTCGAGACAATGCGACTATACTTTATCTCTTAATTGCTAAATAATTTTACACTTATCATACTTATCTGGAGATAATCCAAGCATCATAGATCTTTCCCTTATCTACATCTGACAGTTTGTGTTGAGTCACCAATTTTAAAGGCAAACCCTAATTTTTTGTGAGACTACATGAAAATTATCTCCAGGTTGCCAAACGTATTCTTCACTTTAAACTTTCCTCAGAGACTACGCGACTATTAAACACATGTCTCAATGTTATCTTTTTGTCTAAGTGACTTATTGCCAACCATTGAATCTTATTTCATCTTATGGTTGTCAAGTCTCATGACTTTTCACTTAACCCTTTCTTTCTTTTGTGACCTAGTGACAACACTAATATTTAAACCTACATCTAACTCTAGTTTTCTCAAGATACTTCGCGACTGAAGAAACTCAGTGTCACTAAATAATTTTCTAACTACGGAGTTTATTAAGATACTTCCCAACCACTATTGGATCTAAATTAAGATAGATGGTTTGTGCTAAGTCTCCCTATCATCTGAAGTATATCATTTTCTTTGCTAGATAACACAACAAGGTACTTTTACTAAGTCTCATGGTAAAATGGAAAATTCTTTGAGCTTTACGAGACTTAGCAACTGACTTTAAGAAAAACATGATAAATCAAAGACTTTAAGTTACGATAAAGTAACCTCACAATAGAAATATAACTGAGATATTTAGGGTTTTAGCCATTTTAAAATAGATTATGACCTAGGACTTAGGGTTTTTTGCATACTTTATCGATTTGGCTTTGAAGATTGTTATATGTAGAGGTATTTAAACAATTTTAGGTAGGATTTTCAACTCTTAAGAATGGAAATGACTGAGGATTTCAAAAATTTACTGGGCCAACTACAAAACTAGAAATATAGCCAACATATACCTCTTCCATATTTGCCTTTAGCTCCTCCAATAGCTCCCCTAATGATTGGATCTTCATGAAGCCCTTTTCCCTATCCTTTGTAAGGGAAAATGTTTCATCAAAGAGCCTTCTATACCTCTGGGACAAATGCTCTATTTTTTCTTCATTCGAGCAAGAAAAGTGGGTGATAGCCTTTGAGACTTCCAAATCATAGGTGTTTTGTTCTATCCAAATGATCTTTTCCCCATCTATTTTCTCTTCCACATTGATCAAAGAAGAATTTTGTGTTCTTGGGACCAAGGACCACATGGAAAGGTTTTGGTATCTAGGATCATAGGCACACCATTTGATCATGTACCCTAGCTGAGGCTAGATCCCATCATGGTACAAGAAACATACCACTTTATTTTACCAATTGTCTAGCTTCCTCAGCTCTCATGGTCTCAGAATTGGGATCATAGGCCTTTAGAGCCTACAATGCTTCATCTTTGAATGTGGCACCCTCTATGATCTAAAATTGAGTGCCAATCTCTTGTTTCTTTCTCCAAATGAGAAAGTTCTTAAACTCATCACTCCTGATGAAGGCATCATAACTCAACATTTCTTCTTGATACAACTCTCTTTCATCTTTGCATAATTGGAGGGGTAATTCAACCTCCTCCTAAGTCTCCTTCTTCTTCCCCTCTCTAATTCTCTTTCTCAATTGGTGATGATAATGTCTATTACCAGTGACTAAAGTAGTTATTCTATCTTTTTTCTTCTCATGATATTTTGTCTAAGAAGGTGCTTCTTACTATGGTTTTTTTAGGAGGCTCACTTGTTGCCTCTTCTATGTTAGGAACTTCTAAAATTTTCTTGAAACCAGGTGGCTCATTTATTTAAGTAGGGTTATTCTTCTCATATGCCCCCTCACTATCTCATAATCGGAGGATGAGTAGTTTTAGGAACCTTTTTCTTCTCTTCTAGGAGATTTTATAATTGATTGTACAAGGTGTCATACATGTCAATCATTCAGGAAACCCTATTCATGTAAGGAAATCCTGGGAATAATCATCCAAATTCAATCTCTTCCCTTTTCAATTATTTTTCTAAGTAAACTAGTTCCCAGTAGTTTCCAGCTTTATGCTCCCTTTCTTATTCATCAAGAACATTTTTTATGACATCTTCCTTATAACATCCTTCATGCTCTCGGATGTTGGTGATACTTGGAGTTAGAAATTTATTGGCACTCTTTATAAAACCCTCAGGGTATAAATATCTATATTGGGCTATAACCATTTTATAATGGCCCAACCATTTGTTAATTACTTCCAAAGCCTTCTTTCCAATAAGGAAATCATTGACCTTGAATTGTATCAGTGTGAAAGTACCCTTCCTCTGAGGAGAAAAATGCTCCTTGTCTGTCCAAATCAACTGGAAAATGAATTAAATTGGTACAACTCTTGGAGGAACATATTTTGGCAACACATGTGGGGGCTGAGCACATCCATAGACCCTGATCAGTATAAAGGTCTTTTCTAAATAGAAGTCTCCCTAGTTATGATCTCCAGGCCATTTATCAACATAATTACAAGGCCTTAAAATACTTAACACCTTGATAGGAAATCTAGTTGCATTTATACCTATTAACACCAAAATTTGATGCACAATCCAATTTTCAAAACCACATAACTAATTCTCATTTGAATTATAGTTCAAAACCCAAATCCACAATTGCACAGGGTTAAGCTGACCATTAATATGTGTCCTTGGTCTTGACATCTGAATATTCATATCATTGATATTATTGAAGAGGATCAAGTACATTAAAAGATAATAATGCATGAAATGAGGTTGGCTTCCATTCTAAATGCTCAAAAGTTCCTCATGCTTTTGGCAATGACATACTGAATATAATCATAATTAGTGTTCACATGAGAATTCTGAATATATAAGATGATCATTAGAAAATCTATGGGTATTCTCTCAAAATATCCATCCTTCCCTAATACTCTACACAAACCATATGCAAATACTTCATGTATGAGTGCAAATCTTTGAATTCATAAGGTGCATTCTTGTTACCAGGTAGTGGGATAAATACTTCCCTGACCTAGGCATATGATTTAAGATTAAGTTCTTCACTAAATTGACCTCCTTTTTATATTTCTCTTTTTATTACTTAAATAAATCTTAGTAAAAGAGGAATGGTAGACACCAAATTATTTCATAAAAGAGGCTCTATCCAAGTAAACTAGGGTTGTTTGATCCTTCTTTCTGACATTTTTTGACACTGGCTCATATTTCTTAGCTAATTATGCTAGCAAATCAACATCTAGAAAGACATCTAGAACTATCAATTTTCCTAGACCTAAAGTCCAAGGATCGCAAACAATAATTTTCCTAGTTCTATTATTATAGAAGTGATTGCACAAATGGTAATGAGATCATCCTGGAGTAATAGGGTCCCTATAACTAGACATGTAATCAGAGAAAATTTCATCACTAACCTTCCTATTTTTATTTTATTCTAGGAGAAGTGTGATGAATTCCTCTAAGAAGTTTCTCTTTAATGTCTATTCATTTCTTCTATCTTTTCTTCCCTCACTCGTTCAAGCCTTCCTAGACTCTGGTTGGCTCATCTTTGATATTCTCTATAATTATTCTTCTTTTTAACACTATATTTTCAAAAATATTTGTAGCTCTTGAAATTATTACAAAAGTTCTTTGAAAATTATGATAAGAAAAAATAATAAGCGTTGAGTCTATATATAATTTAGTAATTAATGCAATAATCTAGTCAAGATTTCTGAATATCATTGTTCAATCACTTCAACATTCATTCTTCCTATATCAAGTTCACTTCTATGCTAGCTATGGCATATGATGTAGACATCTAATTCAATTTGAGAGGAGAGCTAGGAAAGGTCATCATTAATTTTTTCTTTTAAAACCTTAGAAAATGTTTAAAATCCCTAGACACAAGCTTATTGGCCTATAATTCTTTCCTTTTTTATAGCTCGGCCATATACTTTACTTTGTCCATATTTCTATCTTTCCTCAACCCTAGTTATTCACTTAATTTCCTCGTAATGGAGCAATAGAAAGTTTGTCATCATCTTACTATGCTTATTTTGACCATGGTTTACTTGGAGATTCATAGATAAGGCTTCCCTCTAAGTCGCTAAATATTTTACTAACTTTAGAGTTTATCTCGAGACTTGGCGACTGAGAAATCTTGTAATCTATGAATGATTATGATAACCACAGTTAATTTCTGAGATTTAGTGCCAACAAAATTCTCATGATCTCTTAATATTTGCCTTAAACATGGTCTCTTTATGAGATTCAAAGACAAAATGTTTTCTCCAAGTCACTGAATCTTTTCTTTAACTTTCCTTAAATCACAAGATTCAACACCAACTACTTATCTTTAGCACCATCAATGGTCTGCGCTTGATCTCTAGATGTTTGGAACTTAACTGCCAAGATCACGAGAATTGGAGATAATTTTTATGCTAGATCATTGAATGTTCCCTCCTTGACCACCAAGATCATGATATACAACACCTTATTTATCTCTTGATTGCTGAATGTTTATACAGTAACTATCAAAATTACAAGATTGATATACAACTTTGAATATTCCTTTATCTCCTAATCTCATAATGTTTCATACTACTTTTCTTTAATCAGGAGAGTTAGCGCACACCACTCACCTAAGTATTGGTTGATGGTTCATGTTTATTCTTGAAATTATTTACTTGACTTAGGTCCAATTTGGAGATTCAATGACCAACTATTCTCATGATCTCTAAATATTTAACATAACTCAGGTCCTTTTATGTCCCTATCTTTTCTATTTATCTAGGGGAATTTTTTGGTTAGGCTATTTTCTAGCTAGTTGTTTTTGGTTTCCTAGTTTTTTTCTTTGACACAAATGTTGTTGAACTCTTTCAAATATCTATAAAACTTTTGTAAAGGTTTTGGGTCCTTGTAAAACCTATTTTTACTTAATCAGAACTTAACTCGGGTCTGGTATGGAGATTTAGTGAAAAGAGGCATCTCTAAAACACTAAATATGACTTAACTTAACCTTTCTTGACCCAAGTTTGATCTCAATATTTAGAGATAAAGGTAATCTCTTAGTCGCTCAATGGTTTGCTTGACCTAGATTAAATCATGAGATTAATCAATATCCCTAGACTTTCACTTCATCAATGGTACATATCTAATAACATTATAATTTTCTTAACTAAGGTTCTATTCTGAGATTGAATGATAAGGGAAGCCTCTAAGGTGGTGAATAATGTACTTAACCCCAATTCTATTATGATATTTAGCTTCAACAACACATCTAAGACAAGATCAACAATTTACACTAGATCTCTAAATGTTTTTCTTATCCCCAATTCTATTTGGAGATTGGGTAATAATGATTTATCTCATGATATCTAAACACTTCCTTTAAACCTAGTCTTATTTCAAGATCAAGAGATAACATAGATCTCTAAGTCGCTGAAGAAAAGTCTTGAATCTAGTTTAATTAAGAGATTTAGAGCCAACCATTCATCTTACTTTTTATCGATGATCCACTCTAAATCAAGTAAGAATTTATCTAAATCCAAGGTCATTCCAAGATTTATAAATAAAGGCACATCTCATGATATCTAAATAAGAGTCTTAACCATGATTTAGTCTAGAGATTTGGAGATAAAGGCTATCTCTAAAGTGTTGAATGTTTCCTTAACCCTTGGTTCTACTCTGAGACTCAGTGCCAACTCCCCATCTTATGAGCCTCTTGGACATGTGTCAGAATTAGATAAAAACTTAGTCTTATACCTCATGATCATTGAATTTTTTCTTCATGGCTTAATTTATTAAGAGATTCAATGATAACCACACATATGAGATGAAATTGATGGTCACTGCTTAATCTCACAAGAATTAACTTAACTTAGTTCAATTTGGAGATTCAGCACCAACACAATTCTTGTAATCTCTAAAATTTATCCTTAACCATGGCTTCTTTAAGAGATTTAGAGACTAAAGATTTCTCTAATTCACCAAATATTTTCTTTAACTTAGCTGAAGTCATGAGAATCAACACCAGTCGCTCATCTTTAACAACATCTACGGTCTGTGCTTGATCTCCAGATTTTAAATGACTTAACCATTTATTTATGAGATTCAACGACTAAAATTTTTGGTTAAGTCATTTAATTCATCACTTATTCTCCAAATTTTTGAGACTTGACCACAATCTTCTCGAGATTCAAAGATAACCTGATGTCTAAATCGCTGAATGTTTTCAACTAACCGCCAGTTCTTAGGAGACTTGGAGATAATTGTTGTGCCATATTAGTGAATAAAAAGAACTAACTGCCAGCCCTTATGAGACTTAGAGACTTGAAAGACATAAAATAGCCAATACATGAAGGGGTAATAAAGGTCAACATGAAAACATAAGAATTAGGGCACAACTTGGCAATTTTAGGGGACAAAAACCCTACCAAAGGGAAAAAAGACCTAGAGTTTAAGGTTCTCAGACATTTTTGAAAGTAAAATTTTCCTTGGGATAATGATAATTTAAGATACCTTTTAGGCACACTTTAAACCAATTTTTCCTAAGGCACAAATTACTGACACTGAGAACTAAAATTTTAACATAACTAGAAAAACTTAAAATATACCTAACAATGGCTCAATCTGAGGATGCTTTGAAAGCAAGTTCAATAAAAAAAAACTAGATCTCTGGAGGGTAGACCACAACCACAATAACCTACTACAAAAGAAACATAAAACAAGAAACAAACACACCTGCACATAAATTACAAAACTACTATGCATGGAAAGAAGAATTAATTAAAGAAAGGCTTTAAGAATTTTCCATGCACTAGCAATTCAAATACCTCTGTTGGAATTAATGGGAAGTAGTACTAAGAGGGGAGGGGTAAACCAGTACCTCTAAAACATTTAACACCTTTCACAATTCATTATTAGTAATCAGTCAATTATGATTTTACCAACCATTACTGTTATTCCATCTTATGTATATATTGTTTGTTCACAATCTTTATTAGGTTTCAATCATTCATAGAAACATTCATGAAATTGATAAACACATAACACAAGATATGGTATCACAAAAAACTCTTGTTTGGAAGTAAAAATTGCAGTGGGGTTGGTACCCACAAAACTTCACTATCTAAAAAATGGAAGGGAGCTGGTTAAGGCTTACAATTTGATCACTTCTGATGATCTACCCTGTTAAGAGTATCAAGGTGGAGACCTGTTAAGATCTACTCTGTTAACAACTTTAGCAACAATAATTTAAGTGTGCAATCAGTTGTGAGATTTACCATAGGACGGTTAAGCGCACCTTTCTTGAAAGGATTTCGTTAGTGTACTACACTTGTTAGAATGAGTAAAAATGTTGATCTGATTGTATGCAATCTACTATTCCTGATTTACAGATCCATTAAAGCTTTTACAATAATACAATCACCTTAAGTGATTGATGAATACCTTTTCTCTGCTTGTGAGTAGCCTCTATTCTGTTATTGAAAATTGATTTGATTATATTTGTGTTCTTTTGCATGAATTCTTTGTCTGGTCTTTACTTTATCTTTGTGGCAACTATCTTTATTGAACAACAACTTTGTCATAATGGATTGAGCACCTATTTATACAAGTATTTGACCTATCTTTGAATTCACGTATTACAAAGTTAACTCTTAGATCAAAGGTTTACAACTTGATCTTGATCTTTAGTTTACATATTTTAAAACATTAAAACTAATTAAAAAATTAACAATTACATTGCTTCCTCCACACATAATGGATTTAAAAACAAATCAAGAAGCTATAAATATAACTTCAGTGATTTATCTGATGTGGAAAGTCAAATCCACTTTTTGCGGGATGTAACTGACTATCGGTTCTTGGTCGTTAGTTTGAACTTCATAGTCTATTAGCATTCCTTGACTAAATTGTTCCTTGGATTCCCTATTTTTTTTGGGTTCCTCTCTTTTTTGTTCTGTCAGGTAGTACTGGTTGTTACTCATCAGGTATCATTTACCTTTTTGTCATCGGGTAACACTTAGCAATGTTTGTTGGGTAACCTTGTTGTCAAATAGTGCTTTTCCCTATCTATCAGTGTAGAGTAAACTGGTGGTGTAGATCATGTTTTTCTCTAAGCATACTAATGGAAAAATATACTACCTTCATTCTCCCCCTTTGACATTAGTATCAAAAACTGATATGTGCATAGTACTAGAATTATTGAGTATATATATACCATGTTTATATCATTTTCATAATATGACTCCCCCTTACTGTGTGCATTAGTATAGTGTATGTATATGTACATGTATACTATTTATTCTTTGCATGTACATTATTTCCCCTATCTTTAACTATACATATGATTTCCTCTTTTTAACTGACGTGATGTACATATGAAATTCCCCCTTTCTTTGATACTGATGACAAAAATGTAAAACTTACATGCCAAAATTGTGACAAAAATGTGTAACTTACAATGTGTCAAAAATGTTAGAATGGGTAGTTTTGATATCTTCTAGCAGTTTCTCCCATTGTTCTTTCAATTATTCTAGTGCCATGTGTTGCTGCTCTAGTCTTGCGTGCATATCATAAATGATGTCTAGGACAGACATTTCAGGGATGGAAATTATAGTATTTGGCTATTTCATATTTTTTTGTAGGAGTGTGAGTGTAGGTAATAGCTTAACTTGGAGCTCATTTACCTCATCCCTGTACTTCATCTCTACAAACTGTATGTCTTGTCTTTATTTTCTAGCTTGTATGATTTGTTCATTGTGTAATTTAAGTGCTTCTTCTGTGTTGACTAGAATTTGTGCAATAGATTTAAGATCAACATCTATTTTGGCTATCTTGTCATTATACTCCTGAGTGAGTAGATCTAAAGTGCACAATTTCTTTATTAAGGTAACAACTTCTGATATAATTGGATCAATTGTACTTACCAATTTAGAAAGCTTGACCTTTTTCAGTTCCACTTCCTGGCTTATTTTCTCTGTGAGCTTTAATTCATAATTTTGTTCAAGTCTCTCTTCCATATCCTTCTCAACATCGGTATTCTAAGATGTTATTGCATCTATGAGTATGACCAGTTGATCAAGCAATGGAGAGTTTTGATCAATATTTGTGTTTGGTACAATCTATTGAAGTATATTCCTTGCTACTTACAGTACCTTGGCCTCTTTTACCACTCTCTTTAGCTTTTCTTGAATAACTTTTCTTTCACAAAGCTTTGCATATTTTTTCAATGATATTGGATCCAATGTTCTTGGATCACAAACTGGAATCTAAATAATTTCATCGAGAGTTACTGGATTCTTATTCTTTCCTTTCTTCTTCCTTGAGATTTGAGGGGATGCAGATGTATGAACTACCATAGCTAGTTCATTTTTTCATTCTAAATTACTTGGTGAAGGGTTCATAGATGATGCATCTTGTGTCTTCTTCTTTGTGGGCACCTGTCAGTTATGTGAAGACATCTCTTCATTAACCTTGGGTGTTTTTGTAGATTGTGTTCCTGATTTCTTTTCCATTTCATCCTTCTTTCCTTCTTCACCTTTCTCTGAAGGCTTGTCCCCTATTTCCTTTTGAGTTTCTACTTTATTCTGATTAGTAGACATATCTTTATGATCATTAGTTGCATCTTGCTCTTCAATTGTATCTTTTGTTTCTTTGGCTTCTTCATCACCCTTGTCTATGGGTGTGCTTAATTCCTTTTCATTTGATCCCTCATTTCCCTCTAGTAAGTCTATTGCCTTCATTAGGACAGACATGTTACTTTGAGTTATGGCATGGGCTTTATCAGTATTGGTGTCTTTCTCATTAGTTAGAGCCTTGTTAGTAGTGACATCCTCATATTTTTGTATACCTTCTATAGGGTCTTGCACTTTTGAGTGCATAATTGAAGTGTCCTGCACTTGTTCATCAGTAATGTCAATTATGTTACCATCTGATGTCTGTAGCACTTGATTTCTTTGTTGATCCTTAAGTGTGATAAATATCACATCATCCTTTTTCTTTGGATCATGGTCGAAATCATAGTTAGTGATATCTTGGACATTATCATCCATGCCTATATCTAAGTTAATAGGGTCATCATCACTTTCTTGATTGTCTAGAGAAATATGCTGAGGACTTGCATTATTTGTCTCCTCCTCTCTATGAGGTGTGTTTGTCAAAAGTAATTGTTTGTCACCACTTGTTGACTCTACTAGTAGATCAAGGAGTTATCTCCATTTTTTTTAGTCATTGAGTCCAATTCTATAAAATTATTCTATAGTACTCTGTAAGCTCTTATTTTGGCTACAAACATACTTGAGTGTTTCTTTAGTACTTCTTTTATCTCTTCACCTTTGGATTCAGGAGGCATTAGTCTCACAAGTACTCTTTCTCTTGCTTCTCTCTCTCTATTTGCAAGGCATATGACCACTAGTTGTATACCATTTTACCTAGCTATTTAGGTATTTGATTTACAAGTTCTATCGGTGCATACTTGTGCTTGATCATTGATTTAATGACTGCCTCTTATATTTTATTTTGATCCTCTGGATTCTGTGTATCCCACTATCTAATCTTTTTATCAGTCATTATTCCACGAGTAGAAATTTTTTTGGCAGCTTCATGTACCATTTGATTTCTAAAGTTCTTCTTCACTACATATGGTTCATCATCTGTGGTGTCATCCAAGTCATCCTTTGTCCTAACAAACCTTTTCCTCTTTCTAGGTGGTGTGGTTTTGATAGTTTGTTGTCTTGTTCTTTTTTCTGGCTACTTCCTCATATAGGTCCCTACTTGACCTTTCTTAAGTGGAGTGGTATTGGTTGTAGCAGTTTGACTTCTTTTCCTTTCCTTTTTGTAGGAGGTGGAGATGGAGGTGTATCAGATTTAGTAGCCTTTGCATCTAATTTATTTTCTTCAATTTCTTGACCGATGGTGCCTTATTCATCAATTTCCTCATGTTGATCCTATTCTCCCTCCTCTATAACCTATAGAATCTTCTTAAGATTCTTAACCATTTTATCCTCCTTGTTTATAGTCTTCTTGAATTATAGGCCTTGTTTTATCTTAGATTTGGCCTCCTCATATGTTCCAAACCTGGGTTGTTTCTTTTCAATGGGCTCATTGATCATTGCCTCAATTGCACTTGCAGCTTGATCAATATTGATCTTATAGTCTAATGGTGCTAACCAGGCTATTCTTGGTACAACTAGTTTGATATGTGTATAGTCTGTGTCTTCCATGAAACATATCTCATCTTTGTGTTTTTCAACTAGTTGTTGAGGAATCCTAGTTCTTTCCATCATCTTTTCCTTGAGCTCAGGGAAGTATGCAAACATAATAGACTCAAAGTTGTCTCCTAGTGACTTAATCAGTTCACTAATCTGTTGGGTTACCAGTTTGGTAGAGTCCCATACAAGTTTTCCTACTGGAGGAAAGTATTCTTGAAAATAGAAAAATGTACACATGATAAGTGATCCAAACTTACATGTGCTGCTCTTTGCAGACCTGATTTTGATCATATTCTCATCAATTTGTTTCAATAGGATCTCACACAGATCCATCTAAATTCCTTTTGTTACAATTTTGTAGGCTATGCTTACTGTCATTGCAGAGATGTTGTTCATTCTGCTACCCTGAAATATTTTGTACCCAATAACACATGCACCATATTTTAGCTCTTCATCAGTGATTGTGTTCACTTTGAGACCTTTGTTGTCTCCCTCTACATTGGTGATTTTTGTAACTTCTTTCATGGATGGATGTTTGTGTGCCCTAGGATTTTCAGTTATCAGATTCCAGTGACATCATGAAGAACATCCTTGGTTTTTTTTTGGGTTGGTCTAGCCATATTTTTCCGTCATGTATCCTTCTTAAGACTAACCTAATCCATTCTATTTTGAATTCTGTCAGGAAATGTAGGGCATTGGTTAACCCTTTGATCTCCAAGTGTCTATGCTCTTCTTTTAGTTTTCCTTTGGAATCACATAGCTTCTTGAAAGCTTCATCCATTTCAATATCACCTAATTCTATGATCTTGTAGTGAATATAAGACCTAATGTCTTCTATGAGCAAAACCATAGGTGGAATTTTTGATAATGCGCCAATTTCATTAGGTTTTGATGCAATCTTTGGACAGATTTTATACTTTGGTTCAACACATGTGCTATTCTTGATCAGTTTTACCATATTCTTCTTCTCATTCTTCATCTTAGTGGTTCTTGATGTGGATGCCATTGTATTTAAATTATTTAGGGTTTCCTCAAAATTAGGCTTTTCTTGATAAAATAATGACAGAGATCTTTTGGTGCCTTTGGTACTTACTTCAATTTGCAATAGTGATGAAGGATGTGTTTTTTGTTGTGTTGAATAAATCTGGAGATGCTTCTGCATTTTTCTCTTTAATCGCTTTGTTTTTTCTCTGCTTACTCTTCAAATCACGGGTAAAAAATGAAGTTGTTTCATCGACTATTTATAGACTTTTTGACCTAAGTCTTTACAATAAATGCTCAACAACTCATCACGACATGAAGACAGGTTTCTTCGGCATGAAATTTTGAGTCATCATCAGTGAAGACATGATGCTTTGAGAAGTTTTTAACCACTTTGATTTTACCGACGGATATTGGTATTCTCTCACGACCATTTCTAAACTTTGCTTTCTTACCGATGGTCGTCAGGTTATATTGGTAATTTTCCATTTTTACTAGTTGACTGGCAATTTTTGGTAAGTGTAAAAAACTCATTATTGTGTTCACTGATGATTTTTGGTAAGTTTTTACCTACGGTGTTGCATTCTTAGATTGGTAACAAGTAAAGTAATATGCATCTTTGGTTTATGCAGATTTTGACTATCTATCAATTTGTGTAATGGAATTGATGCAAAATATAACTTGGTATAGTGCAGTTCCATACTTACTTGTTCAGCTTAAGTGGGGATGGTGGCACTTTTTCTTGCAACACTTACCTAATGATGATAGTATACCTCATATACTTGAATGCAACCTCTTTTAGCAAAGAGAAAGGCTAATTGCTAAGGATTGGATAATATCCTTCTTCATTTTTGAGCTCCATAGACTCAGGTAGGTATTACCTTTTAAAGATTACTGATATTTTAACCTATGTATTTGGTGGATTATTTCATTCATTGACTATGCAACTAAATCCTCACTGTAACAACTTAAAGAATACTTTAGAGATTTCAATGATTGATCTGAAACAGAGTATTATAAGCCAGGCTATGGTTTTGATAACATAAACCAATGAGACAAGGATTTGCATCCTTCTTCCTTTTGATTTCAGGAGGGATAACCTAATGATTCACTCTCTAAGGAATAAAAAAAAATGGACAATATCCTAGTGATATGAGTCCTTAATGAGTTCAGCTCATTTGTTCTAAAAACTAGATGAAATTGATTAATTTGTGTATAACTAAATGGAGAAAACACTTGCTCAACAAACTCTAGATCAGTGCCTATTCCTTGGGCAAAGAGTCAATGAAAACATATGTCAACAATAAAAAAATAATGCAATACTAAAGAATGCCTTACAAACTTCATACAATCCAGATTGGATGCCTTACAAACAATCTACTCAACTCAATACTTCTTCATCAAATCTTCACAACTATGTCCTGCTCTTTGAAATCATTTACAAAATTTAACCCTCTCCTTGAGAAAAACTCACAAATGACTAGACACACTACCTTGTAGTAGGTATATTTCAGATGCCTTACAAATGAACTATACTAGAGCATAAACACAGTCAAAAGAGACAAGACAATAATGAATAGGAACTACACTGTATTCTCATTAATCCAAGTTGTTTCTAGATATCCAGACAATAAACTCAAGAACTAAGCATGAAATAAAAGTATGCTTTACAAATAAAATCTCCAAACCAAATGGTAACTTGTACTGAACCAGTCAAAGATAGGAACAAGAACAAGACCAAGAACCAGAACAGGAACCTAAAATTAGAACCCCCAAAACAGCTAAGAGAAGAGAATATAAAGAAGAGAAATAAACCCTAAAATTTTGGAGATATTCACACCTGTCCCTTTTCTAAAAATCTGATCTGCTCAAACTATCTTTTCTCAATCTGATTTTATCCCTTGCAAATATCCTTTATTCTTCCACTGAGAAATCCATCAAATCTGATTTCATTCGCAAAATATCTTTAAAATATGATTATATTATTTTGAGAAAATCCAATTTTATCCTCTGATAAATATCTTCCCATAAGTTCATCTGTCAAGGCTTACAAAAAAATAAATATATTTGTTCCATTCTGTGCGAATTTAATCTTTATTTATCATCCCCAAATCTGATCTTCCTGGCAAAACCCTCTGACTTCAAGTGTCTTAAAAACCCTCCAGGAATAAACATATGAAGATTTGCAATAAAAACTATAGAATTCCCTTTAAAATGTATCCTGTGCACATCCCAAAGTCTTTGAAATCCTTAATTTTATGCATATTAAGCCTAGAATTGACGAAAAATTGACATGTGGCATGCTCATATTGGCTATTTTCAACTGATATTTGACTCAATTCTTTAACCATAGTTACTTTTCTCCTTTGTCTCCAGGCCTCATGAAATTTGACTTAGCACATCTTACTAGTGACCATGCGACCAATCATAGTCTCACAGTCGTGAGCAATTTTCAACTCAACTGTCAACCTTGGGTGACCTAGCGACTAGCATCTAGTGACATATTTCTATCTAGCGACCATGTGACAATTGGCTATCTCCTCATCAAGACGGTCATCATCTCGTTCTGGCTACTTCACGACTAACCACTAGAGGTCAGTTGCCAAGTCTCAACGGCTAACTTTGACATCTCCTGACTGCACGACTAACAGCTAGTGGCCAGTCGCCAAGTCTTTGAATCCTGGTGGTGATCTACAATTTTTCTCCTGATTGTGCGACCAGATGCCACGTGGCATTTTAATCAAAATTTGCTTTCCTCCATTTTCAGGCATGGAAAATAAGGTATCAGATGACTGGGCGTGTGCATGGATAGCCTCCTCATCAGCTTCACATTAACATGTTCTAATTTTGGCATATAAACATCTCAGTTTTTGCTAGTGGGATGAATGTGGGATAATGGGTTTCATGGTTTCAAAGGCATTTTCTAAATTTATCTCAAAATGTAGTGGTTTTCCCATGCATCCATTCTTTCAGCCCTCAAGAGCCCGCTCAGAGCCTTTGGGCTCTCTTATTTACTTATAGAGATAGTGTTTTAGTATATAAGTACTAAAAATGCCCCCTACAGAGCGAATGTGGGACAAAACAATCTCACTATTTTACATTTTATTAAAGGTTTTTGAGGAGAAATGCCTGCTAATTGCATTGTTTTGCTGCTGATGAAGACCACCAATGTCTTTTAAAGACCTGGGCGCCAGCTGCTATGGATCTAAGTTTGCAATTTTCAACTCAAAAACTTCAAAAACCTCTTTCCTCTGCTATCACAGCCTGCTGGAAATGTTGGATTGCAATGTAGTTTTGGATTTAATGTTTTAAAATCTGCAACCTCCCTCCAGTTACTACTTGTGCAGGATACAATGCATTTGATGTTTATGGTTTGAAATGTTAAAAACTGCATAATACCTTCCCTCTATTTTCTATCGCAGAAACTGGTAGTTCCATCTTTGCATAAATTCAAAACCAAATATCTTAAAAAACTTCCTCCAATACCTATGCAAACTACTGGCAATGTTGTTATCAGTGCCTGTGTTTTAAAATCCACCATTAAATAGAGGTCTTAGAGAATCCAAACCATCGCTTATCCCCCCTTGACATGCTGCACATATTACCTATGTATGCTTGGCATTGGAAAGTCTCTTTTAAATATTACACAGTCTTAATGCATGGGCCTCTCAACCAGTTTCCAGCACACTTATTAACAAAGCCCCCAAGTTGCCAAGCATGTAGGGTCTTTATCACTAAGCAATCCTTGTTTTCCTATTTAAAACTTGCTTTTCAAAACAATGAAAATATCCCCAATCTATTTCGCAGGATAAGGAAATAGTCTTTGCTGTTTAAAAAGTTTCACTTTGCCTCCAAAAAAAGTGTGGGATATACTTTGTATTTGCTATTCATTGTTTTAATGTTTGCTGAAACATAAAACACTCTCCAAAAAACACTTCTTGACGGTGCAAGACACCATGCTGGACTCCTTCATTTTCAAATTCAAATGTATCATTTTGACATTTCAAATGTCTATTCTCATATTGTGTGAGCTTCCTTTAATCCTCCATAGCATATAAATTATGGCTTCTAATATGTCATTTTACCTTTTCATATTGTGTAGACGTCTGCATAGCTTTAAACCAATTCATATGGTCATCCATTTAGAACACAGCAGATACCTGAAAAAATCTTTTGACATTGTAGTTGTAAGCTATCCTCATGAGAATACAACTGACGTTAAAACACAATTTTGTCATGTGGATAATTTGACAAAATGTTGAATGGTGGATGGCATTGATTATTGCTTTGCATCCTTTGAAAACCCTCTTGCAATGTTGCCTCTTGTCTATACTTCCATATTTTAAATTTTGAACATTTTAGCACTTATGTAGATTGACCATAATTATGACAACTGGCCCTAGGAATGAGTTCTAAAAATTGACAACATAACATCCTCCAAGCATGGGAATCGGAAGACAAACCCTTCTCCAACATCTGCCACAAATCTCTTTTGGATCAGTCATTGCAAAATGACTAAATCACACTCTGAAACTTTTCCATTAAGTCAGATAGTACATTCATATGTAATGAAGATAGTCCCACAATTGGATCCTTGAAAAAAAATTCAGACGAAAATTTATCACTCTTGCAAAATGGCCATTCTGAAAACTTAATTCTGTTTTGCACTGCAAACTGAATAAAACACCTTTGAAATTGAACTTGCAAACTCATCAAAAAGATCTTTCAGAATTTCAACCTCTGGAGCCTGATTGAATGTCATATGTAGAACATGAATCCTCAACTATCTTATTCTGAAAGTGAACCTCTCAACTGATACCAAACGGTAAATGTTAGCATCTTAACACTTTTCTGAATTTTAACACAGTGAAAAAGTAGAAACTGAATCTGGAATTAGCATGGAGAAGCAATCAACCAGATTAATCAAAGTTTTGGAATGTTTAGAGGAGTTCATTTCTAGGTCTATAATGCAGATCAACCTTCAATTATGTCTAACCTTGAACTGGGTGAAAATAAGGAAACCACAAAGTATGCCACTTAATTCTGAATTCGGCATTTTCAGTGAAACTTTAATAAATCAGAAATGGAAAAGCTCTGGAAAAGTAGATAAATGGATTGGCAGGAATCAATAAATCTTCAAATAGGTGCAATCTTATGTTTTAAACATTAGGAACAATTCAATTATCCAAAATTTTCACCCGGGTATAGATTTTCAAGACCTCAAAGTGGACAACTTAGCAATTTTGTACTTGAAAAAATAGGAAATCAGAATTATTCACCACTGGAATGGTTCTAAAAAACTTGTCATATGATTTCATAAGGATCTACAAACTCAAAAATATAGGGTGTGTGACCACTGGAACATAGTACAAAAGGAAATTTTTCAATTAAATCAACTAGTCAAAAGTTATAACCTGTCAAACTGGGCTATTCAGATTTCTAGACAGAACAAAAATGCAAACAGTTCTGAGCAACCAACTTTGGGAAGTATGAAAACCTATCAAATGGATTTGGAATGAGGTGAGATCTAAAACATAAGTTCTCTGATATGCATGTAACATATTCCCAAATTTATGGCTTAAGAAACTCAAAAGGGTGCAAGATATTCAGAAACAAACTAGGCCCCAGACAACAAAATGACACTTTAGCAAAATGCAGAATTAGGTTACCCCCTCAAAATGACTACTCCATAAACATGCCAGATTTGGAACTTAGGAATTGGAACCTACTGCATATGCCAAATGGAAGGTACTAAACCTTCTTCCCAATTGGTACCTCATGAAAATCATCCGGGCATCTTTACAAGCATCCTAACTGAGCCATCTCATCAAATTTTTCAAGGGTACTTACTATGCTTAACTGAAAAAACTTAACATGGTCACTCCAAATTTGTTCCAAATTTGAGAGTACCAATAGTGGCTCTGATTGAGGATGGTTAAATGCAAGTTTATATCAAGAACCACAAATCTCTGGAGTAGCAAACCACCCCAAAACTTCAGAATCAGATTTTATCTCTTTCTCTTTCCTCTTTTCACTGACACCTTCACCTCTCAAAAATTTTCAAAAAATGGGGAAACCT
The DNA here is from genome assembly GCA_018584345.1 of Thuja plicata. Lineage (NCBI taxonomy): Eukaryota > Viridiplantae > Streptophyta > Pinopsida > Cupressales > Cupressaceae > Thuja > Thuja plicata. The sequence continues at coordinate 2,969,854 of MU227558.1, read as the reverse complement.
CTTACTGAAAGAAAACACACAATTGAAAGGGAAAGTGACTGTATAATATGTATATTATCTACAAAATTCCCAATGCCCCACAACTGAGATCAACTCTTACCTCTGTCATACACTTGGTTTTCATCTTTAGAAATCAGAGATAAGCTGAAATTACCATTTCCACGCATCTGATCAATCTTATTTCCATTATCCATTAGCTCAAGAAAAAAAATGTCATCATTATCAATTTGAGAACTAAAATAGAAAAGATACAAATTTTTCAAAGCATGTGGCATATGCATGATGCATTCATTAGGTAGAAAAAACTTAGAATCAATGCAATAATCAGCAATGTTTAGCTCAATACCACATCTCTGAAAATCACCTCTTGTCTAAAAAATAAAACACTTAATATCTTCTAGGTTGCTTGGGTTAGCATTATTATATCCATCCACATCAGTAGTTTGCACATTAAAGAAAAAATCAGCATGCTGAACTTTATGCAAATACTGAAAACATTCACTGCTTAGGACATGATCTAGCTCATTCTTCAAAGTATAAGGAACAACAATCAATTCACTATCAAAGTTAATCTCATCATAGACATCATGGATCTTATGCAAATGGTTCTAACCTTCTTCAGGAGGTGATAAATCAAGAACATCAAAAGAACAAGATTCAACATCTTCATGATCAAACAATGGTAATCCTATATCATAATCCATGCTCCTTTCCTCAAAAGGATTACCATACTACATATTATCATTAAATTCCATATTCATATCAGAATCTTCATAAATACCTTCTTGCAAATTATCAACATCATTCAAATCTAGAACTTGTTGATGGGTGGGTGGGAAAACATTAGCACATTCATCATAAACATATTAATCTTGAGCAATTGAAGGACTATCCCTTAATAGTTCATTAGAAGAAATAGAATCTGAAAAAGATTTCAAATCTAAAAAACTATCCCAGTCAGTGCTCAAAATGATATCTAGAGTCTTTTCATTTTTTTAAATCTGCAATAACTCTGATGCTTTCATCATCTGACATATCATACTCAACTTGATTGTGTTCTAGTGACATAGGAATATAAGAAAAATCAGAAATACAAGTATTAACACTCTGAATATCTGATACATATTCCTTATCAAATTCAATATGTGTGAAGTGTTGAGATCCAAATCTTTCTTTCCCTAAAAATCTGAGGTAATCACAAGACAATAATTCTAAAAAAATTTCACTATGAAGTGAACAATTGTCATCATTTATATTTATCTCTGATACACTTTCACAATCAGTATTCTCATAATCATTTTCACAGTCATTATTCATACCCTCAGTAATCTTATCAATATCAAAATTTATATCTATAGGGCATGAAGAAAGAGAATCATTTTCTGATACATACCTCTTAAAATCATCAATCAAAAAATCTAAGATTTTCTCACTGCTTAGCAAGGATTGACATTCTTGTTTGTTCTCATTAACTTCTTGCTTAATGCTGCAAATTTCTTCCTCATTGGAATCATGGAGTGAGATCTCTCGAAGCATATCATCTTGTGCAAAGAAATCACTACAATCACTTACATCTGCATCATAGTTATCATCTTGTTTTCCACACAGAACATTTTCATTGTCTTGCTGCTCACAGACTTCATCATTGGTATCAGAATCAACATAAATGGACTCATCATTATAACCATAATAACTAGATTGGATATCACTAGATTTAGATTCATCAACATAACTAGATTCATATTCAACATCTTCAACATTTTCAGATTCAATATCACTAGATTCAACTTTAGATATGCCTTTAGAAGAGAAATTTTCTACATGCTCTATCCATTGCATAGTATTCCAAATAATGTCCACCCTCTGAGAGCTTAGCAAATTTATAGAATCAGGAAAACAAAGTTCAACAAACAAATTTTCCCAAACAAACTCCTGAGGATAGAATGGGATATCATACTCTTCTATCTTATTTGTAAACCTCATGTAGAAATCACATTGAGACTCACCCTCATTTCTGGTCATATTTTCTTGTAATGTTTTAACCACCCTTTCTTGAATCTTTTGTCTTATTACTTTAGTTTCTGCACTAACAAGTTCAATCTTTGGTGAAGGGCTTTCAAATTTAGACATATCATGAGTTTTACTATCCTCCCCATCACCATATTGCTCAACAAAACAATCTTCTAATGCAACCATAGATCCTATTGAACCATGAGGTAATTGCTTAAACCAATCTCTAGCATCTTCAACTAGAGATATAGAAAATAAATTCATTAATACATCCTCATGTGTAATTTCATGATCATCCATTAAATCGGAAAACTTTCTTATATGTTCCTTAACTGATTTCTCATCCTGGCCAGTGAATTTAGGCAAACAATTTCTGACTACTGGTGGAATAGGATTTGGGTATCCAGGGATACCTTCAAAATTTATAGCATTGCACAACCTAACCCAATATAGGTGTGACATCTTGATAGACAAAATAACTATAAACTACCTCTTTCTCTTCCCTCTTACTTAGTGCCGACCACTTAATAGGGAAACATATGCATAACTTATTTTCATGGAACAAAAGACTTATCCAATGAAAATAAAAATTCCTGGAGTATAAAGAAGTTGCTGCAAACATGTGATTTGAAAACACCTCCAAATTAGCTTCAGAATTTCGTAGAGCCACCACCTCTTTGCAGAGGAAAAGATTTGAAAAGCTGAGAACTTCTTCCCAACTTTGACCCTCTATAAATCAACAACTTAAACATCTCCAACATAGAGCTTTTTTATGATTCCTCTAATCATAAAAGTCAAAAATCTCTTGTCCTTCTCACTGCAAGTCCACTTTTCTTTTTTGTAGTCTTTCTTTGATGTGCACACTAGTGCAAATCAAAGCTCAGAGTCACCACTCACCAGTAGTGAGATTCTTCTGATACTATCTTGGAGAAAATAAAAACTTCTAGACACTTTGCAGCAAACAATAGACAAACTTGACTCTTTTATAAAACAAAAGGAATATATCCTTTCTTTTTTATAGCACATGACTCTATAACCAGACTCTGGGTTGATTCAGCAAAGCAAGGAAATGAACATCTTAAACTTGCTATCCTTTTATTTTTCCCCAGTAGAGTTGCCAATTTGTTGGCACTTTTTCTTGCAACACTTACCTAATGATGACAATATACCTCATATACTTGAATACAACCTCTTTTAGGAAAGAGAAAGGCTAATTGCTAAGGATTGGATAATATCCTTCTTCATTTTTGAGCTCCACAGACTCAGGTAGGTATTACCTTTTAAATATTACTGATATTTCAGCCTATGTATTTGGTGGATTATTTCATTCACTGGCTATGCACCTAAATTCTCATTGTAACAACTTATAGAATACTTTACAGATTGCAATGATTGATCTGAAATAGAGCATTATAAGCTAGGCTATGGTTTTGATAACATAAACCAATGAGACAAGGATTTGCATCCTTCTTCCTTTTGATTTTAGGAGGGATAACCTAATGATTCACTCTCTAAGGAATCAAAAAAATGGGCAATATCCTGCTGATATGAGTCCTTAATGAGTTCAACTCATTTGTTCTAAAAACTAGATGAAATTGATTAATTTGTGTATAACTGAATGGAGAAAACACTTGCTCAACAAATTCTAGATCAATGCCTATTCCTTGGGCAAAGAGTCAATGAAAACATATGTCAACAATAAAAAAACTAATGCAATACTAAAGAATGCCTTACAAACTTCATACAATCCAGATTGGATGCCTTACAAACAATCTACTCAACTCAATACTTATTCATGAAATCTTCACAACTATGTCTTGCTCTCTGAAATCCTTTACAAAATTTAACTCTCTCCTTGAGAAAGACTCACAAATGATTAGACACACTACCTTGTAGTAGGTATATTTTAGATGGCTTACAAATGAACTATACTAGAGCATAAACACAGTCAAAAGAGACAAGACAATAATGAATAGGAACTGCACTATATTCTCATTAATCCAAGTTGTTTCCAAATATCCAGACAATAAACTCAAGAACTAAGCATGAAATAAAAGCATGCTTTACAAATAAAATCTCCAAACCAAATGGTAACTTGTACTGAACCAGTCAAAGATAGGAACAAGAACAAGACCAGGAACCTCCATAGGAACCAAAACAGGAACTTGAAATTAGAACCCCCAAACCAGCTAAGAGAAGAGAATATAAAGCAGAGAAATAAACCCTAAAATTTTTGAGATATTCACACCTGTCCCTTTTCTGAAAATTTGATCTGCTCAAACTGTCTTTTCTCAATCTGATTTTATCCCTTGCAAATATCCTTTATTCTTCCACTGAGAAATCCATCAAATTCGATTTCATTTGCAAAATATCTTTAAAATATGATTATATTCTTTTCAGAAAATCCAATTTTATCCTTTAATAATATCTTCCCATAAGTTCATCTATCAAGGCTTAAAAAATATATATATTTGTTCCATTCTATGCAAATTTAATCTTTATTTCTCATCCCCAAATCTGATCTTCCTGGGAAAACCCTCTGACTTCAAGTGTCTTAAAAAACCCTCCGGGAATAAACATATGAAGAATTGCAATAAAAACTATAGAATTCCCTTTAAAATTTATCCTATGCACATCCCAAAGTCTTTGAAATCCTCAATTTTATGCATATTAAGCCCATAATTCACCAGAAATTGACATGTGGCATGCTCATATTGACTATTTTCAACTGATATTTGACTCACTTCTTTAACCATAGTTACTTTTCTCCTTTGTCTCTAGGCCTCATGAATTTCAACTTAGCACCTCTTACTAGCGACCATGCGACCAATCACAGTCTGAAAGTCGAGAGCAATTTTCAACTCAACTGTCAACCCTGGGCGACCTGGCGACTAGCATCCGGTGGCGTATTTCTATTTGGTGACCATTCGACAACCGACTATCTCCTCATCATGATGGTCATCTTCTCCTTCTGGCTACTTTTTTACTAACCACTAGCGGTCAGTCACCAAGTCCCGGTGGCTAGCTTTGACATCTCCTGACTGCACAACTAACCACTACCGGTCAGTCATGAATTCTTTGAATCCTGGCGGTGATCTGCAATTTTTCTCTCGACTGCGTGACCGGATGCCACGTGGCATTTTCATCAAAATTTTCTTTCCTCCATTTTTTGGCATAGAAACCAAGGCATCAGATGACTAGGCACGTGTGTAGATAGCATCCTCATCAGCTTCACATTAGCATGTTCTTGTTTTGGCATATAAATATCTTAGTTTTTACTAGTGGGATGAATGTGGGATAATGGGTTTCATGGTTTCAAAGGCATTTTCTAAATTTATCTCAAAATGTAGTGGTTTTCCCATGTATCCATTCTTTCAGCCCTCAAGAGCCCACCAAGAGCCTCTAGGCTCTCTTATTTACTTATAGAGATAGTGTTTTAGTATATAAATACTAAAAATGCCCCCCTGCAAAGTGAATGTGGGACAAAACAATCTCACTATTTTCCATTTTCCTGAAGGTTTTTGAGGAGAACTGCCTGCTAATTGCATTGTTTTACTACTGATGAAGACCACCAATGTCTTCTAAAGATCTGGGCACCAGCTACTATGGATCTACATTTGCAATTTTCAACTCAAAAACTTCAAAAACCTCTTTCCTTTGCTATCGCAGCCTGTTGGAAATGTTGGATTGCAATGTACTTTTGGATTTAATGTTTTAAAATCTGTAACCTCCCTCCATTTACTACTTACATAGGATACAATGCATTTGATTTTTATGGTTTGCAATGTTAAAAAATACATTATACCTTCCCTCTATTTTCTTTCACAGCAACTGGTAGTTCCATCTTTGCATAAATTCAAAACCAAATATCTTAAAAAAATTCCTCCAATACCTGCGCAAACTACTGGCAATGTTGTTAGCAGTGCCTGTGTTTTAAAATCCACCATTAAACAGAGGTCTTATAGAATCCAAACCATCACTTATCCCCCCTGACATGCTGCGCAGATTACCTCTGTATGCTTGGCATTGGAAAGTCTCTATTAAATATTACACAGTCTTAAGGCGTGGGCCTCTCAATCAATTTCTAGCACACTTATTAACAAAGCCCCCAAGTTGCCAAGAATGTGGGGTCTTTATCACTAAGAAATCCTTGTTTTCCTAATTTAAAATTTATTTTCAAAACAATGAAAATATCCCCAATCTATTTCGCAGGATAAGGAAATAGTCTTTGCTGTTTAAAAAGTTTCACTTTGCCTCCAAAAAAAGTGTGGGATATACTTTGTATTTGCTATTCATTGTTTTAATGTTTGCTGAAACATAAAACACTCTCCACAAAACACTTCTTCATGGCACAAGGCACCATGCTAGACTCCTTCATTTTCAAATTCAAATGTATCATTTCAATATTTCAACTGTCTATTCTCATATTGCATGAGCTGCCTTTAATCCTCCATAGCATATAAATTGCGGCTTCTAATATGCCATTTTACCTTTCCATATTGTGTAGACCTCTGCTTAGCTTTTAACCAATTCATATGCCTATCTTGTTTCCATTTTGTTTAATGTGGGCTTATCCATTTAGAACACAGAAGATACCTGAAAAACTCTTTCGACATTGTAGTAGTAAGCTATCCTCATGAGAATACAACTAACATTAAAACACAATTCTGTCATGTGGACAATTCGACAAAATGTTGAATGGTGGATGGCATTGATTGTTGCTTTGCATCCTTTGAAAACCCTCTTTCAATGGTTCCTCTTGTTTATACTTCCATATTTTAAATTTCAAACATTAAGTACAAACCGGTGGCCCTTATAATCATTTTAGCACTTATGCAGATCGACCACAATTATGGCAAGTGGCTCTAGGAATGAGTTCTAAAAATTGACAACATAACATCCTGCAAGCATGGGAATCGGAAGACAAACCCTTCTCCAACATCTGAACAACTTCCATCAACCAAATTAGTCTGAAAATATTTAGGCTTTAAGATAATAACATGCAAAGTGGGTGATTTCATGTATTCTATAACTGAAAACTTACAAACCTTTCCAGATTTGCTAATCGGAATAATATTGGATTGGCTCTAGAAGAATCATTACTTAGAAAAGTAATTCAATCATCCATACTTAATATGTATGCAAGATGGCTTCATCATATTTCTCTTTAGGTACAAGCTATTAATAATCAAACTTAGCACTTCCAGATTATTATGCAACTGCAAATGTTGAAACACCACAAATCTCTTTTGGATTAGTCATTGCAAAATGACTAATTCACACTTTGAAACTTTGTCATTAAGTCAGATAGTAAATTTATATGTAATGAGGATAGTCCCACAATCAGATCCTAGAAACAACATTCAGATGAAAAGTTATCACTCTTGCAAAATGGCCATTCTGAAAACTTAATTCTGTTTTGCACTGCAAACTGAATAAAACACCTTTGAAACTGAACTTGCAAACTCATCAAAAAGATCTTTCAAAATTTCAACCTTTGGAGCCTGATTGAATTTCATATGTAGAACATGAATCCTCAACTATCTTATTATGAAAGTGAACCTCTCAACTGATACCAAACGGTAAATGTTAGCATCTTAACACTTTTCTGAATTTTAACATAGTGAAAAAGTAGAAACTAAATCTGGAATTAGCATGGAGAAGCAATCAACCGGATTGGTCAAAGTTTGGGAATCTTCAAAGGAGTTCATTTCTAGGTCTATAATGCAGATCAACCTTCAATTATGTCCGACCTCAAACTAGGTGAAAATAAGGAAACCACAAAGTATGCCACTTAATTCTGAATTTTGCATTTTCAGTGAAACTTTAATAAATCATAAATGGAAAGGCTCTGGAAAAGTTGATAAATGGATTGGCAGGAATCAATAAATCTTAAAATAGCTGCACTCTTATGTTTACAACATGAGAAACAATTCAATTGTCTAAAATTCTCACCCATGTATAGATTTTCAAGACCTCAAAGTGGACAACTTAGCAATTTTGTACTTGAAAACATAGGAAATCAGAATTATTCACCACTGGAATGGTTCTAAAAAACTTGTCATTTGATTTCGTAAGGATCTGTAAATTGGAAAATATGGAGTGTGTGACCACTGAAAGATAGTACAAAAGGAACTTTGTCAATTAAATTAACTGGTCAAAAGTTATAACCTATCAAACTGGGCTATTCAGATGTCTAGGCAGAACAAAAATGCAAACAATTCTGAGCAACCAACTTTGGGAAGTATGAAAACCTATCAAATGGATTTGGAATGAGGTGAGATCTAAAACATAATTTCTTTGATATGCATGTAATATATTCTTAAAGTGATGGCTTAAGAAACTCAACAGGGTGCAAGATATTCAGAAACAAACTAGGCCCCGGACAACAAAATGACACTTAAGCAAAATGCAGAATTAGGTGATCCCCTCAAAATGACTACTCCATAAACATGTCAGATTTGGAACTTAGGAGTTGGAACCTACTCCATATGCCAAATGGAAGGTAATGAACCTTCTTCCCTGTTAGAGTATTATTACTCTATTAGCTTAAGCTTCTCTTAGGTGCGTTTTTAATTATTTCCTAATTAATAATGCACAACCTAGTATTTTCTTTTTAGGGTTTTGTTCACCTTATAAGGTCGAACTTTGTATTTGCTCTTCATTAATTCAGTTAATAATTTTGCTCTCACCTTTTGAGTAAAAACTGAGTTTCGCTTTTTCCTCTCTTTCACTTCATTTCTTGTGATAGGTATTTGCATGCAGCTGGATCTTGGCGTGAATCTGATCTTTCATCAGATTCTACATGGTATCAGAGCCTTGCTGTTGCAGCTTGTTCGAGTTTGGTGAGAGCTGTGGATCAAGCCCTCTCTTTCT
>MU227558.1:2920213-2949254 GCA_018584345.1 Thuja plicata | reverse complement strand
TATTCTGTATAACTCATCCTCCATTAACATCTCAGACCTAGAACACTAAAAAAAAAAAAAAAAAAGGAAAGCCAACAACAGGAAGAGGGAGTAGCAAAAATGAAGAGAGGAAATAAAAATAAAAAATAAACTTGAAGTCTCATTTGAAGCCTTAACCCTAATTTCGAATTAGGGTTAGGATTTTCAAATTTGGAGAGGAGATAGGTGAGAGGGAAAGAATCTTTTCTTTCCTTTAGACTATTAAATTTTTATTTAACCACTTATTGAAGGGACTATTTTTACATCCCTTTACTTAATATGCTATTAAGTAATTTAGTTTATCACTTAAAAATATGAATTCTCAATAAAGAAAAGAACTTAGTAAGTAGACTTTAATCTGGAAACTTTATTAACTAAGGAAAATGATAAAATTTGCAATAGATTTTCTAAACATAAATGTTAACCTCTGGAAGTGTAAATTCTGGTAATGATGTTGCAACACCTTGATTTAGTTAGATTAAACGATTAAGATAGAAGGTTATATCTTCAAGTTTTAAATCCAACCTGACATTAACAACGCAATATTTAATTAAATAAAGTAAAAAAAAAAATAACATAAATAATAATATTAATCAACAAGAAGAAAGTTAATATTAGAAATTATAGAGGGAAAATTTTAATTAAAGTTATTACGTGAACATAGTGATTTTTAATGTTATTTTTATGTGGTCAATATATGTGGCCAGTATACTGACTACTATAAAAATAATATTAAAGAATTACCATAACCTAGAGTGTTTCTATTAAGTTAACACAGAATCCTTTTATTCTTTTAGGCAACCTGATTTTGTCGAATACCCTGGGAGGCAGAGGATAGGGAGCCTCTCTCTTCCTCCACATCATCAAACTCTATTTGAATACCTGGTTGACATGTAGTCACAAATAACCTCGAACTTATGAACCTTTAATTTTAAAAGTGTCTAGGGTTAAGGGATGTTGACTCTAGTCATGATTCCCTTTAGACCCTCTTGTTAGTAATATTAATATTTAATTTCTCCTTAACAAAAAAAAAATTGTTGCGTTTTAGGCACGAAATTTTTGGGCATGACAGCTTGCATGTTACCCTTTTTGGTCTTGGATTTTCATAGACATTCTTTGGATTTGATGATTCTTCATTTTTAGTAAAGCCTATACCGTTGTTTTTGTTGACTCTTTGTTGTCATTCAATAAATTCATCCATTCTTTTATTACTTTCTTCAACCTTTCTAATAATCACATTATGTTTTTGCTGAATTCTAACCTCATACTTTAGCTTTTCATTTTCTTCTCATAGTTCACCGATAATCTGTATTCTTTCAATGAGTTCCACATTTATTTTGTTTACTTCTGGACTCATAAGGATAATCTGATTTGTGAGATTATGGTGATTCTCTACATGAATTTGAATTTTCATTTCCTTTTCTTGTATTTTCTCTGAAATCTTCCTTCTATCATCAAAATCTAGTGTTATTTCTATTTTATCTTGTCTGGGAGAACTCATGACATCAACCATTCTTACCATTTGGGTCTCTTGACTGATTTGTAGCATATTTATTTTCTCTGTTAGATGTTGATTGATCTCCTTTAGATTTGTGATGTTCTCTTCTGATATATCTGAGGTATTACTTGCATTTGATCCTGAAGATTCAAGAAAATCTGGAATCTCTTCTTCTTGATAGTCTTTTTCATTGTTCTGATTAGCCATACCTTTTCTTTCATCCAACAGCTGTCTCATCTTGATTCTTTCTTCTTTATAATGTTCATAGAACATTTGTATCTCAATATTCTTATCAAGTTTCTACTTCTCCATTGTATGATCTTTTCTCTTGATCCTTTAAGCTTTCCAAGAAGAGACTTAGCTCTGATACCAATTGTTGGACTTAATGCGAAGGAGTACTGAGAGGGGAGGGGTGAATCAATACCTCTAAATTTTTTAACACCTTTCACAATTCATCATTAGTAATCATTCAATTCTTATTTTACCAACCATTACTCTTATTCTATCTTATGTATATATTGTTTGTTCACAATCTTTATTAGTTTTCAATCATTCATAGAAACATTCATGAAATTGATAAACACATAACACAAGATATGGTATCGTAGAAAACTCTTGTTAGGAAGTAAAAACTGTGGTGCAGATGATACCCACAAAACATCAATATTTACAGAATGGAAGAGAGTCGGTTAAGGCTTACAATTTGATCACTTCTGATGATCTACCCTGTTAAGAGTATTAAGGTGGAGACCTATTAAGATCTACTCTGTTAAGAGCTTTAGCGACACTAATTTAAGTGTGCACTCAGTTGTCAGATTTATAATAGGACAGTTAAGCCCACCTTTCTTTAAAAGATTTCATTAGTGTACTAAACTTCTTAGAATGAGTACAAATGTTGATCTGATTGTATGCTATCTACTATTTCTGATTTATAGATCCATTAAAGCTTTTACAATAATAGTATCTCCTTAAGTGATTGATGAATACCTTTTCTCTGCTTTTCACTAGCCTCTATTCTATTCTTGAAAACTAATTTGATTTTGTTTGTGTTCTTCTACATGAAATATCTGTCTAGTCTTTATTTTCTCTTCATGTCTACTATCTTCATTGAACAACAACCTTGTCATAATAGATTGAGCACCTATTTATACAAGTATTTTACCTATCTTTGAATTCACTTATTACAAAGTTAACTCTTAGATCCAAGGTTTACAACTTGACCTTAATCTTTAGTTTGCATGTTTTAAAACATTAAAAATAATTAAAACAATAAAAATTAAATTGCTTCCTCCGCACATAATGGATTTAAAAATAAATCAAGAAGCTACAAATATAACTTCAATGATTTATTTGATGTGGAAAGTCAGATCCACTTTTTGCGAGATGTAACTAACTGTCAGTTCTTGGTCATTGGTTTAAACTTTGTTTTCTATTGGCGCTCTTTGGCTGAACTGTTCATCGGGTTCCCTATATTCTTTAGGTTCCTCTCTTTGATGTTCCATCAGGTTGTACTAGTTTTTATCCATCGAGTATCATTTACCTTTTTGTCATCGGGTTTTTGGTAGGACTCTTGTGATCGGGTCCGCCAACATAAGTAAGTTGTCACCGGGTACCAGAGTACCAGCCAACTTTGCCTATAAAGGTTATCTGGGTAAATGAGATTCCCTAGGTCTCCAAGCACATGAGAGTCGGGTCTCAATGGTGCATGGATTGGTTGGGAGATGTGACTATTTTCGAGGGGGATAACTGGTTATCTTCAACTCATTCACTCTGGGGATTTGAGTAAGTGGGGGTCCCTGCAAGCGCGCATATACTTAACAAATAAATTGAAAAATATATTGTAGGGTTAGAAATATTTCATCTACTTATATTTATGTTAAACATTCTAAACATCAACAATGCTCTAACACACTACACTAAATACCAAAGAAAAATACAACCATCAGTTCATATTTCATTAGTAGCAAAGGGAACGAGGTCATTAATATACTTTAAGTATTAGAGAAAAGGACATGAAGAACACAAAGCATAAAATATCATTAAAATAGAAGACAGAATGCCAAAAACATCATTGCAATAACTCTCCCTTATTCATTAACATTTCTTATAGCAAGCATTGGTGCGTGGTACAATGGTGGCTCCAAGGGAGCATCTAACTACTGAAAACTTAGAAACTATGGAGCATTGAGCTCTGCAACTGAGAAATGAAAAACTGCTTTTCTATAAATATGGACTAAAAAATCATCAATTTTTTCAACCCTTGAAATGAGGTCAAACTTACTATTTATACACATCTTTTGATCTAACCCTAACCCTAAATTATGTTACACTTTACAATAAAATACATTATCTAGTGGTCGGTACTACCTGTGCCACTCTACAAAAGACCTAGAGATAGAAATAGCTTGTCACATCAGAAGAGTAAGAAAAGAAAAGTGGAGTGGAAGAATCAACCTCGAGAAGAGAGCTAAGAAGGAGAAAGAAGAAATCTGATCCCCCAGGGATCGAGGCTACATGTCAAATAAATGAGAAAAGTAGTGACTTGTCTCCAATGTGCCAGGTGTAATGTTGAAGCGGCACCTTAGGAAGACCATCTATCAGAAGACCTCTTTCCAATCTAACATGCCTTGATGTAGCTCACCCACCTTCTAAGAACCTTTATTAACTTCCTTGAAAGTGATCGGTCGACCTTGGGGACCGAGACACGGGTCATTGCAAGAAAACAAAAATGTAGGATCTAGAATTTTGGGATTTGGGAACTTGCATTCTAAAGGAATAAAGAATACAAAACACTTAGGTTTCCCCCAGCCCCCGAAGAATCTCTATTATTTTTTTCTATTAATGAAGGTCTGGAGGAGATGCGAAATTCCATCTTCAGCAATATCTTTAAGGCCAGACCGCCAGTACTTGGCCACCTTGATCTATTCTCCTAGGTCTAGAATATTGTTCTTAAATTCTTTGGCCATGTTTGCTGCATCGTGGCTGTTGAGTATCATGTGAGTTATTTGCATCATTTTAGCTTCATCTATCCCCTCCAAGGATTGATACATTCACTCCATTAATTTATCAAACTTCCCCAAAACATATTCTCCTGGTGTGCATGTGTCAGTGCTAAATGGATCAGTTCTGGAGACCTTCAAAACAAAAGACTTGTATAAATTTAAAGAATACTAGACTACATTGACCTTATCATGCAGATTCCCCACCAGTTTCTTGATTACCCCCAATGTGAGTTCAAGTCTAGACTGTTGGGTCGTCACAAAATCAAATGACTCTTCTCCTAAAATTCAGGACTCAAAAATAATTTCCTCTCCAAGGCCAATGAGTTCTTCTAACTCAACCTTCCATGCCTCATAATTCTTGATGTCCCCATCCCATATGCTAATGGTGGTTTCTACTTGGTGTAAGATGTGGTGGGCCACATATAAATCTAGGAGTGTGGACACCAGGAAATTTTAGATGTTTCCCAACTGCAAGGAAACCCATTCATCAACCACTTGGGCCTCTTTTTTCATCGGTCGTATTGAGTCTATATCACTTTGTGGAAGTGGTACATCTGACGTAGAGGCCCCCAGAGGAATAATACTAATAGGCTATGCCAGATCAGTCAACAACCCCATGAGGTTTGCATTTTTCTCCTTTTCTGCCTTAAACTTTTTAGCCTCCTTTAAGTAGCGAGCATCCACTACCTTGGCTGCTTCTTTCAATAGGTCCAATTCACCCTATTTTCCTCTCTTCCCCAGCAACACCTCTGTGACATTATAATCTCTGGCCTCAGCCATTGCCTTTTCTACATCTAGGGAAGGTGTCACAATTACTGTGACTATTTCTCCGCCTGGCTCAGTTTGAAGAGTGTGAACCATCTGGGATTTCTTAACCTTAGGCGGGTTCTGCGCTTGAGCCATCATCTCCTCCAAAGAAAGATGGGCTTTGGGTGTTGATGGGGCCTTTCTCTTTCGAGATTCCACCAACCATTATGGCAGTCGGGGTGGCTTTGTAGCCAGAATCTACTCTTGTGACTTCTCCCTAGGATCTTGTTGTGCCCCTTCAATAGTATGAGCCTTGTCTTGCTCCTTCCCTATATCTTCTATCTCATCGGCAACATTTTCTCTGGTGATACCTATGTCCTTTGCCCCACCATCTATATCTTTGGTAATATTTAGGTCCTCATTGGTTCCCCCGGGGTTCTCTTCTTCTTCTTGTTGCTATTATTCCTCAGCCTCTGTTGCTGGAGTGTCTTCTTCTATCGGTACATCTTTTGGTAGCGGGGGAGGCAACGGGCCAAGATTAAACATTTGGGCCGTAGTGATTACTTCCCCAAATGTTACCTTCAGGAGTGGCATTTGGAACATGATGGTTGAGGTCACGGTTGTTCCTGTGGGTATGGTTTCCCCAACCAATGCCATTTGTTCATTTTGAATTTGCCCTAATACTCCCATATTTTGTATTTTTGGGACTTCGAAGGCCATCTCTTTTTCCACCCCCATTTCTTCTTCTATTTGTACCTCCTACTCCTACGCAGGTTCCTATTCTAGACCTTCCTCCTACTCTAGAATTTTTTCCTCTAGTTGTATGATGTCTCCCTTAAAATTCCCAAACTCATCAGTTCTAAATACATTATCAAATTCTTCTTGAGGAGGAGGGTTTTTTAGGGCATGAGTGTGCTCTGGTTCTTTCTCTGACTCAGGAGAGTTAGAAGAAACAATTTCTACTTGTGGGATTTACAACATCCCCAACTCTGGTTCTATCTTTGGCATTGGTAAAATCCTTTTCTTCCACCTGGTAACCAAAGGAGGCCCCGTAACCCTTAGGGCTGCCCGGTCCTCTTCCATATCTATTCCTATCACCCTGACCATTAATGCTGCTAGTGAAGGGGAAGAGAGAGGACGGACAGGTCTGGTCATGAGCACTGGAGTGGCCAACCGCGTGATTAATTTCTCTCTCATCTACTGGGAGGCTTCTATTGATTTTTTCAGTTGTTCTTTCATGGGGGTTTCCTATGGAGTTGGAGTTTCCATTATTATTTTTCCCCTATCCTCTCCTTGTGAAGAGGTTCTGGCCCTGAAAGTAAGCTTTTGTACCATTGGGCCAATCCTGTGGGTACTCCTGGGGCATAATCTCTTAAATTATTCATGGCTGCACTTGACCATGTTGTGAGTGATTTCCTTAATGGTAGGCCCCTCCTAGGCATTCCACTCTACCAGTTGGAGAGCCAACTTATCAATTTCCTTTGCCTTGTACTGGGGATCTATCGTGGGTCTGATTTCTGAGAAGTCATCTAAAAATTTCCAGAGCATCAACCTTTCCATCATCCCCATAGTCATCTAGACGTAATGTTAGCTCTGGACTTCAACGTCATCCTAGAAATCTTCCCAGAAGTCCTCCATGTGATATCGGTGGGGATCTGATGTCCAGGTAGTGCCAATGCAATTTTTCCCAGCGGATCAAAGTTTTTATGTGCTAGATAGAATTCTGCCAAGTTTAGGCTCTTCAACTCGCTATCTGCCTCCTTGGCTATGGCTAGACTACATGAGTAATTCCCACAAGTGATTGGGAATGAAATATTCATCACCTTCTTTAAGGAATATAAGGCGTGCAGCTCCAATATTTGTCTACAATATTCTAAGAGAATTATCTTGTTCCTACAATGTTTGGGTAATAAGTAAGGCTTCTCAGAGAAGCTGGTTATGCATATGTAGGTATGTTGCTGGAATTGGATGTAGTAATGGCTATAACTTCTGACTAGATCCATTGCCTCCTTGGAGAGGAGGTACCCTGCATCGCAGGTAGGTGTGAGAAGGTTATAGTAGACAAAGGTGTCATTCAATAGGTAGAAACTGGGGAAACTAACCTCCCATTGAATTTGTTAGAAATAATCCCAGGAGCCTTCTAACTTGGGCCAATCCCAAGTACACCTGATGTGAGTAGCTCATTGGTGATGGGTCATTGTGCTAAGGCCTAGAGAACATAAGAGGTCATATAGAATTTGCACTTTTGGGCCACCTAATGGAACTAAGAATCTATGTGGTTAGAGATAATGGTAGCCCAAACAAAGTATCCCCTGCTGGTGGTGATGCCAAGCAAAAAGTAGTACATCCACCCTGAGAACTCTTGGGCATAGGGTTGCCTAAAGATCTGGCATAGTGCTATCATCCCCATCTAGATAATTTCTTTAAACTTAGACCAGGGGATCTCTAATTTCATTTTATTGGGGTCCCTCTTTAGGGTCTTGAGCCAATGGTTGTTCATGTATTGTCAAGCTGCAACCTCCAGCTACTAAAATTGCTTTAAGGCATCAAATCTAGTAACGACGACTGGATTATCAAACTGAGGAATCCCCAAACCTACCTGAAAAGTTGTAGCATTGAGAGAAACCATGGGGGTGGGATATCCGGTCGGGATTAGGGCTGTGAGCATGATGGCCTAGATGGAAGAGTTGTAATTTGTCGTAAGTGTGAGAATGAGCTCTGGGGCCTACACCAAGCATGGGAAATAGGTGGACTTTAGAATCCTAGAATCCCCAACGTTGATCGCTAGTAGATCCCCAAACTGTCATTGAATGAACATTATCTTGACCAGGGCTTGCATCTCGACCGACATTCTAACATTGGTGTTGGTAATTAACTAAACTTGGGACTCAATCTTTCATCCCATAATGACATTGTCCCTGAGGTACTTCATGCTGAGAGGTAATTTTTCTAATGCCCTCTCAATTTTGGATCTGACGGCTGCCCTGGTGACCACCATGGAGGGAAGTTCTGGACTCCCAAGTGGTGAACATGTGGAAGCCTCAGACATAATGAAAGTTTGTTTTCATGAAAACCTATAAGGAAAGGTGACCATTGGAAGATGTGAGCGAAAAGTGAGCCGTGAAGCCTACGTGGACATCACATGGTTATTCAATAAATGGGGAGTTATGGCAACGACGGTGCCAACTGTCTGAATGCGTGAAAAGTAGAGGCCACTTGGACAACCTTTAATGCATACATAGGATATGAATGGATCATAAAGGCTAGCTAATGGAGGAGAGAGAAAACCACCTAGTTGAAACCAGCCAAGAGCCAAGATTTAACCAGGTGGTATTCTATCTGGAATGAGCTCGCAAACTTGAACATAAAACATGTGAAGCACAACAAGCTTGATGCAAGACAAAAATAATACACACAAAATTACAGTAGGGCCGAAGGGCATATACATGGAAAATGGAAGGATATAAATTAAATAGACCATATACACTAATATACAAAACACAAAGCATTTACCCTAAAACAAAGCTGGAAAATGTACAACATATACAATATCTACATTACATAAAGGGAAGACAACCCTCTGGTAGAGCTGACCCACCAATGGGCAGTGAAATAGATGATGAAGAAATAGAGCAAAACAAAAACAAAACAAAGAAGAAATGCAAACCAAAAACACAATGAAAAAGCAGAAAAATGAAAGAGAGAACCAAGAAAACCAACCTGGAACCTGAAGAGAGACAAGGAAGGAAAGGCACCCTGGATGCTCTAAAAAAGCTTCCACCTCGAAATGATCACCAACTGGCACCAAAAATAACTTGAAATTTCTCAGAACAACCCATAATAACTCGCACTTAATTCTAGCATAAAAAATGTAGGGACGGGGATGCAAGGCATAAAAAATGGCAACTATCTAGGATGAATACCTTAGTGCATTTGAGAACTACTGAATCTCTAGTTAGCAAAACAAGAACAAATTGTTACTCAAAGTATCTTACTTGTAAGGTGTGAAATGTCTAAGAAAATCTGGTCATACATGATCCAATCCATGATCCTTTCATCAGTGGTGAAGTGTGTGCTTTGGAAGGAAATCAAGCTGATGACCTCTAGGAGAAGAAAAGAGGAGGCACTAAGTATATCAAACCCTAAAGTCATCAAATTCGCTCATTTCTCCAGGAGACCAAAGTTTCATCCCATTTCTTTTTTTGTTGTTATTTTGTACATTTATGGGTGGGAGGGAGGTACTTCTTTCACCATCAAGCTTAAGCTTAGCTAAATTTAATGGTGGTACTTATTTCACCCTTTCACCCACCTTAATATATTGAATGGGGGAGGAAAACTCCAGATCTGGAAAGGATCTTTAAATTTTAGACTTGGGTCAATCAACCAGTGTGACTGATCTACCCTCGGTGTGTTCGATTACTTGTTCCTTTAGAATTTTAATTTAACTGATTACTGGACTTCTAGGGATAAATCCGATGAAGATTACTCATAATTTGCTACCAAGCTTGAAAAATAAATTCGAAGACTAGACTGATTCCATCACACTAACAATAGATTCTGAAGTTCATCATCATGTTAAAGACAACATCCCAGAGACTAGATGTTATGCGAAGCATACCAATCCTCACAAGAGGGAGAGAAAAATGCCAAAACGTGAAAAGGAAGACAAGGAAAAAAAAAGACAACAAAAGAAAAGGGGTGGTCCTAGAGGATGGCCAGCCAGACTATTTACAAAGCAAGGTACCTCCAAATGAGGCACTAGGAAAGAAATATTTACAAGCAAGATACTTTTACATAAAATACAACTTTGGGAAAACCAGCCTCATTTGAAGTAATGTTTAAGAAACTATCCGTTAATGGGTAATGGAACAAGTTCTCCAGTCATGGTATTAAGGTGGTAGGTATTTTCCTTATAGACTTCTGAGATTATGTATGGTCTGAGCGAGAGCCGTTGGAACTTGGTGTGCTTTCCTTTCTTTTCTTGGGCCTTGTCCCACAACAGGACTAAGTCCAAAATCTGAAAGGCCTTGTAATGGGCTCTACAGTCAAACCATCATTTTACCACTGCTTGGTGACAACTAAAATTTTTAAGGGCAGCATCTCATTATTCTTCCATCCACACCAGATTCAGGAGCCAAACTTCCATAATAATATCTCGGTTGTTGAATTCCTACTTAAACTACAAAACTAGGATCTATAAGTTGATTGGAAACACTGCATTCTGGTCATAAACCAAATTGAATGGGGACATTCCTAGGGTGGCTTTAATTTGAATGTAATTCACCCAAAGGGTGAACCTCAGCTTTTGGTGCTAATCCCAGGGATTCTGTTCTAGCAGGTGTTTGATCACTTAAAGAAAATTTTTGTTTGTTGATTTAGTAACACCATTCCCCTAGGGGTAATAGTTGCTGGAAAACTTTAAATTGATCTTTCGGTCATAGTTCCATTCAAGTATTTGTGCCGAAGAAAATTCTAGACCATTGTCAAACACTATAGCAAAGGGTATTCCAAATCTTGTGACAATATTTTCTTCCTAAAATTTGATAACTACATCTGCCATGTTGTTTTTGCAAGGTATGGCTTCAAACCACTGGGTGCAGTAATCGGTTGTAGTTAAGATGTATCAGTGGTTGGCAGATGAGTTGGGGTTGATTTCCCTGATAAAGTCAAATTCCCATTGGGCAAAGGGCCTAGTCTCAAAGACTGGTTGTAAAGGCATAGCCGGGTTACGCTCATGATGTGTTGTAGTTTGGAAAGTATGCCATCTTTGAACATGAGCGTAGACATCTTTAAATATAAAAGGCCAATAATATCTAGCCTGAAGGATCTGATGGGCAGTGGTGTCGACTAAGCCATGCCCGGTCCCAAACTTCCCATGGAATTCTTCAATCATTTTTGTAGCTTCGTCCTTGTCAATGCACCAAAGGTACACTCCCTCATAATTCCTGCGGTAAAGCACAGAGTTTTTGATCATGAAGTGGGAACTTTTCATCCACAGGGCACGGCATTTTTTAGGAGGTAACCCCTATGGGCATCTTTTGTTTAACAATAAGTATACCAGATCAGTGTACCATGGGTCTCAAGTGATAGAATCCACTATGTAAGTTTGACATTCTATGTGGGGAGTCTCTTCTGCCATCACTTGACTTAGTCTCTGGCCATAAATTATCTTCATGGGTTGCATTTCCAAGTCCAAGTCATATTCCTAGAGGATGGCCATCCATTTCCCCCATCTTTCACCCAGTTCACTCTGCATGAGCAGAGATTTCATAGCCTAGTTCAGGATGATAGCATGCACCTTGCTCTAGAGAATATAATGCTAGAATTTCTTCACAGCGTGAACAAGAGAAAATACCTACTTTTCCAATGATGAATAGCAGACTTTGGCATTCTTAAAGGGGGGGCTCATGAAAGATATTGGTCATTCTTCCCCCTCAACCTTTTGGGTCAATATTGTCACTACAGAATGCGATGAAGCAAAGGAGTAAATGTAAAATGGGAGGGAGTAGTCTGGACTGGCTAGGATGAGTGCCTCCATTATTGTCTATTTGATCTGGGAAAATGCACACTTTTTCTCAGGACTCCACTCAATTTTGGTATCCTTTTTCATCATTTCATTGAGTGGCTTTACTATCTCAGTTAATCTAGTGATGAACCACCAGACAAAGTTGATCTTTTCAAAGAAAGATCGCATCTCCTTCTTGCTGCAGGGCATTTGTAAATTTACCAACACTTCAACTCTCTTAGGGTCGATAGATATACCCTTCTCAGAGATGATATGCCCAAGAAACTTCCCTTCAGTGACCCCAAATATGCACTTCTTTACAGTAAGGCATATTCCATACTGGTGACATCTCTTGCAGATTTGGATGAAGTAAGCGGAATGGTCATGCCTGTCCTAGGAAAAGACAGTCAAATCATCCATGTAGATGATTATGCACCGATTCTTAAGGACCTCAAATGCAATTTCCATAGCCTTTTGAAATGTGGCCCCTGCGTTAATCAAGCCAAAGGGAATCCTCTGATATGCAAACATTCCCCACTTGGTGGTGAATGTTGTTTTCTCTCTATCTTCATATTTAACCATGACTTGGTTGTATCTAAAGTATCTATCCAAGAGAGACATCATTTGTGACCCATTCACTATCTGTAACACCTCATCCAATGAGGCGAGAGGGTGATTATCCTTCTTGGAGGTTCTATTCAAATTTCAAAAATTCACGCAGAGGTGAATTTCACTGCTCTTCTTCCTAATAGGGACCAAATTGGCAACCCACTTAGTGTGCTAGATTGGAAAGATTATCTCGGTTGACAATAGTTTTTTCACCTCATGATGAATCAGAGGCTCAATCAGTGGGTTGACAGGTCATTGTTTTTTCTAAAAAGGCTTAGCATTAGGTTTTAGGGGGATGGTATGAGTCATAATGGATGTTTCGTATGTTTTCAAATCCTCATACCCCCATGCAATCATGTCTATGTATTCTCAAAGAACCACGATAATATTTTCCTTCTCTTCAAGGGAGAAAGAAGTACCTATGTGTATCATCTTTTCTTCACCGGGCTGGCCGATGTTTACTTTCTTGAATTTCCCTCCTTCAGAGGAGGATGATATCTTTTCCCAACCCTGAGGATCTAAGTCGAAGATACATTCAAGTGTGACCATCCCCTTTGGGATGGTGTTTTTAGGTAGGTCCATAATCCCATCATCTTCATCACCCTACCCAGTATCATCATGGTCTCGTTCTTCTAGTATTTGGTCCTCGAAGACACCAACATTGGCCATAAAGGCCAGGATATGTTGATCATCTTCAAAAACCTAAAAGTGGGTGACATTATCTAGAATGGATGGGGTGGGGATCATCTCCATGGAAAATCTCTAGAGTCATGAGCTAGCCATGGGCTCAAGTGTGCTATCAAAAATGATGAGGGTATCTAGGACATAATTCTATCACTGGGGAATAAGATCAATGTCGAAGGCATCAGAATCTTTAATAAGGCTCCATGCTTGATTGCGGTATGCAGCTAGCCTTTTATCATGACATGTGTACTGACTCTAGACCTATTTGACAATCAACTCTAAATCACCTAGAGCCCGAAGGCAGGTGATTCCTTTCCTTAATGAAAATAGGATTCCAAATACCAAAGCCTCATACTCCATAATGTTTTTTGTGTAGTTGAACTGTAGCCTATAGGATGCGACGAAGGATTTCCCTCATAGGTTGATTAATTCTACTTTGGCACCATAGCCCTGTTTGGACTAGGACCCATCAAACCTAAGGGTCCACAAATCATCGTTTGTCATTTGGAGCTGGGGAGAAAGAGTAGTCTTTGGATTATCTTTGGGAGACTTGGGAGGAGCTTCCTTCGATGCTAATTGTGCATGGGTGAGGTTTTCATTCAGAGGGGTTTGGAATTGGGATCTCCAGAGAAATGGCATTGAAGAAGTGCTTCTAGTAGAAATCCCAGGTTTCAAGGAATCAGCTATATGTTCTTTGTTCTAGGAGGCATCAATGTGTTAGGTAGCGATAGAAAGGCAAGGCTCACACTCTTTCTCTAAATGTTTCTGATAGTGTACCTGACACCAAGTGCTAGATTAGAGTGTAGCGGGGGTTGCTATGGCACCTTCAAAATTGACTTCAACACTCAATTTTTATTCTAGGTCTTGGGTTCTCTATAGAACTATGGGATCCTCCCCAGGAGTGAAATGGAACTTTAAGATTTCAAGGGGTTGGTACACCCTCGGGGAAGTCTTAGAGAATAAGAACTTGTTAACCCTCTTGACTTTGGTAAGGGCCTACTTCATTGTGGTTTCACTCTCAACCTAGATCTTCTTTGATTCTCCTTCCCAGGAGAGCCATAAGTAGGAAAAGTCAGTCAAAAAGTATCCATTCAAGGACTTAGACCAATTCTAACTTAATAACATCCCATAAGTCTCTAGGATGTCCACCACTTGGATGTTGATTATGCTAGCTATTCTAGGGTCCTGGATGAGTTGTATCTGGACATTCTTTAATTCTCTCACCATTTTCACAAAATTTTTATCCAATTAGATTACTGCACCATTGGATGGGGTGAGTCAAAATCTGAGTTTCTAGCATATAGATAAGGGCATGATGTTGCCCAAAGCTCTAAAATCTACTAGGTATTTGTGTATTTTTTTGCCTTGTATGTTCAGGTCTAGCAGGAATGGAGGATCTTCATTATTTCCCTAGAAGATAGCAACATCGGTGTCCTTAAAAGAGACAGTCTTGGGCAGGTGACTGACAACTTCCTAGTTTTCCAAGAGTTTTGGAAGAGACTTATTCTTCTCAGGACAGTTTAGCAAAACCTCCATCAAGGTCATGGAGGTGGTGGTTTGTTCTAATGCCCTTGTGATGTCAAATCTTCCTTCCGAGAATTGGTGGCTTCCCTTGGCCAGGTCTTTTTCTTGGTTAGAGCTAGAACCTTTTGGAGGGATAGGCTAGTTAGTTGTATTGTCCTAGGGAGGAGTGTCCTTGGGAGGTGTCAGCGTGTAAATTGGTCCTTTACCAACCTGGCTTCGAGTGTTGTAAGCAGGTTGTGGGTTGGTGAAGGCATTGGCCTTAAAGGTCAAAATTGATTCATCAAAGAATCCTTGTAGTTTTCATCCTTCTTCATCTTCTTTAGAGGATCCAAAGAAGATAGTCCCACAGGAAAATGCACCATGAGTTGGCTCTTGTATAGGAGGTTCTAGGAGAGTAGTGTCATGTGATTGTTGCCTGTACAGCTAAGAAATCATGATGTCCTTCTCTAGCGTGGCATAGTTTACCTTGTTGTGGGATCCTGTGTCATGCAATCTACACCAATTGGTCATGGGCTAGAAGTTTCCAACTTGTGTGAAATGGGATGGTTGAGAACCACTTTGATTGGTGTTTAGGTTCAGAGGCGGACCTTTGGTGTTTGTGTTATTGTTCCACTACTGTTGGTTGGGAATTGTTATTCCGTTGGCTGGAGAAAATATTCCCTCTTTAGGAATTAGAGTTATGGGGTGCATAAGACACCAGTTTCAATTGACCCATGTCTACAGTCAGGGTGGACAATATTTGCCAGAGGTATTCAACCTCATCGTTCAGCTGAGTGTTTACATCACAATGTGACGGTTGTTGTTGTTGGTTCCCTAGGAAGGTAGTAGTATTTTCCAGAGTCGAGGGCAGTAATCCTCTAGCCATGGGTGACTGGAAGAAAGGAACTCTAAATGGTTGTGTTTGAGATTGTTGTGTCTATTATGGCTAGTTCCAAGGGAAAGATTCCAGACCCAGTATTGCCTGAGTTTGTGATGGATAAATGTATCAGGCCTGTTGGTCTATCAGTGGTGGAAGGGAATTCATCACCATCATAAGGGAACCCATTGCCAGAATAGGGTTATATCCCCCAGTGTATGTAGTTCCATCGGGGATCATGTTGAATGGCATACTCTACCCAATCCTTCCCGGGGACTTGTTGAGGCCGTGGGACAATTATAAGGCTAGGTTGCAAACTTATTCCAAAGTATCCTAGTCACTTAGGGAAATTGTTCTCTAGAGGAGAGTGGCAATGAAGGGGTCCATCGCGTTGAGATAGGTCTATATGGGTACTTCCACGGATGGAAAGAAAGTACCCATGCACTGCTTTAGGGCATGTTACAACCAGTGATTAAATTCTACAAGGGGTTAATTTGGTTCCTTTCTAATGGAAATGAACTGGTTGTGGGACCAAGCTGGGTCCACATGTATGTGAAAGGTAGCCAAAAAGGCATACTCCATGTCCTACAAACTGTTGATAGAGTTGGCAGGAAGGTTAAGGTACCAGTTTAGTTCACCCTGTCCCAGGGATAGGGGAAATATCTAGGTCACAACATCTTCATGTTGCATCTGGTATTTGTTCATGGCATCTTTTTATGCCTACAAGTGTTCCTTTTTGATTCATGAGCCTAGGTTCTCATATCTTGGGCAGATCTTTTCTAGGTGTGAGGGTAAGTCGTTGGTTTCACCTAAAAAAGTTCCCATAGGGGACCTGATATTTCTGAAATATGTAGCCATTTTGGGAGCTAAATTTTTGGTAAGTTGGAAACTACTTCCTGGGATTGTCTGAGAAGTTTGGATATACTGTGGTACACTAGACCGCTAGATAATAGTGGCTGGTGAGACTTTCAGGGTCTATTTCTTTCAAGCAGGAGGCTTGAGTTTGGCAAACCTTCCAGGGTTAGGAGCTGATCTAAGGATTCTTTCAAATCTCACTGGGGAGAAAGACCCAATCTCACTGAAGGCTTAACTCCTAAAACTATGGCTTGGGGAACCCTTAGGAGGTGCAAAATCAGAATCTTGAGAGGGGGACGAGTTCATGCCCTCCTTCTAGCACCAGTTTCTATTAATGGGACTCTTATGACCCGGTCTACCAATAGAGGTAAGTTGTCATCGGGTACCAGGGTAATGGCCACTTTTCCTGTAAAGGTTATCTAGGGAAATGAGATTCCTTGGGTCTCCAATCATTGAGAGTCAGGTCTCAACGATGCGGGGCTCAGTTGGGATATTTAACTATTTTTTAGGGGAATAGTTGGTTATCTTCAACTCATTCTCTCTGGGGATTTGAGTAAGTGGGGGTCCCTGCAAGCGCACATATATTAAATAAATAAACTTAAAAAGATATTATAGGGTTAGAAATATTTCATTTAATTATAGTTATGCTAAACATTCTAAACATCAACAATGCTCTAACACACTACACTAAATACCAAAGTAACATACAACCATCAGTTCATATTTCATCAGTAGCGAAGGAAAGGAGGTCATTAATCTACTTTGAGTATCAGACCAAAGGACATGAAGAGCACAAAGCATAAAATACCATTAACCTAGAAGACAAAATGCCAACAACATCATTGCGAGAACTCTCCCTTCTTCATTAACATTTCTTTCAGCAAGCACTGGTGCATGGTACAATGGTAGCTCTAAGGGAGCATCTAACTACTGAAAACATAGAAACTATGGAGCATTGAGCTCTGCAACTAAGAAATGAAAAACTGCTTTGTTATTACTATGGACTACTAAATCATCAATTTCACCGACCCTTGGAATGAGGTTAGACTTACTATTTATACACATCTTTTGATCTAACCCTAACCCTAACTTATGTTATACTTTACAATAAAATACATTATCTGGTGGCCGGTACTACCTGCACCACTCTACAAAAGACCTATAGATGGAAATGGCCTGTCATGTCAGAAGAATAAGACAAGAAAAGTGGAGTGGAAGAATCAGCCTTGAGAAGAGAGCCAAGAAGGAGAAAGAAGAAATTTGATCCCTTGGGGATCGAGGCTACATGCCTCATAAATGGGAAAAGTGACACCCTGTCTCTGATGTGCCAAGTGTAACATTGAAGTGGCACCTTGGGAAGACCATCTATCAAAAGACCTCTTATCGATCTGATGTACCTTGATCTAGCTCACCCACCTTCTGAAAACCTTTATTAACTGCCTTGAAAGTGACTAGTCGGCCTTGGGGACCGGGACATGAGTCACTAAAATAATACAAAATGTAGGATCCAAAATTCTAGGATTTGGGAACTTGCATTCTAAAGGAATAAAGAATACAAACCACTTAGCTTTCCCCCAGCCCCTAGAGAATCTCTATTGTTATTTGTTGTCAATGAAGGTCTGGAGGAGATGGGAAATTCCATCTTCAACAATATCTTTAAGGCCAGTCCACCCGTACTTGGCCACCTCGATCTATTCTCCTAGGTCTGGAATATTGTTCTTAAATTCTTCGGCCATCTTTTCCACATCATTACCATTGAGTATCATGTGAGTTATTTGCATCATTTTAGCTTTGTTTATCCCCTCCGAGGATTGATACCTTGATTCCATTAATTCATCAAACTTCCCCAAAACATATTATCCCTGTGTGCCTATGTCAGTGCTAAATGGATCAGTTCTAGAGACCTTCAAAACAAAAGACTTGTATAAATTGAAAGAATACTAGACTGCATTGACCTTATCACGTAGAGTCCCCACTAGTTGCTTGATTACCCCCAATGTGAGTTCAAGTCTGGAGTGTTGGGTCCTTACAAAATCAAATGACTCTTCTCCTAAAATTTTGGACTCAAAAACAATCTCCTCTCTAAGGCCGATGAGTTCTTCTAACTCAACCTTTTGTGCCTCATAATTATCGATGTCCCCCTCCCATATGCTAATGGTGGTTTTATCCTGGTGTAAGATGTGGTGGGCCACATATAAATCTAGGAGTGTGGATACCAAGAAATGCTAGATGTTTCCCAACTGCAAGGAAACCCATTCATCAACCACTTGGGCCTTTTTCTTCATCACCCGTAATGAGTCTATATCACTATATGAAAGTGGTACATCTAACATAGAGGCCCCGAAAGGAATAACACTAATAGGCTGGGCCAGCTCAGTTAGAAACCCCACAAGGTTTGCATTTTTCTCCTTTTCTACCTTGAACTTTTGAGCCTCCTTTTCATAGCGAGCCTCCACTACCTTGGCTGCTTCCTTCAATAGGTCCAATTCACCCTATTTTCCTCTCTTCCCCAGGGAAACCTCTATCACATTATAATCTTTGGCCTCAGCCATTGCCTCATCTGCATCTAGGGAAGGTGTCACAATTACTGTGACTATTTCTCCTCCCAGCTTGGTTCAAAAAGTGTGAACCATCTGGGCTTTCTTAACCTAAGGCAGGTTCTGCACCTGATCCATCATCTCCTCCAAAGAAAGATGGGCTTTGGGTGTTGATGAGGCCTTTCTCTTTCAAGATTCCACCAACAATTGTGGTAGTCAGGGTGGATTTGTAGCTAGAATATTCTCTTGTGACTTCTCCCTAGGATCTTTTTGTACCCCTTCAATAGTATGAGCCTTGTCTGGCTCCTTCCCTGTATCTTCTATCTCACCAGTGACATTTTCTTTGGTGATACTTGTGTCATTTTCCCCACCATCTATATCTTCGACAATATTTGGGCCCTCATTGGTTCCCCTAGGGTTTTCTTCTTCATCTTGTTGTTGTTATTCCTCAGCCTTTGTAGCTGGAGTGTCTTCTTCTATCAGTACATCTTTTGATAGTGGGGGAGGCAACGGGCCAAGATTCAATGTTTGGGCCGTAGTGATTACCTCCCCAAATTTTACCTTTAGGAGTAGCATCTGGAACATGGTGGTTGAGGTCACGGTTGTTCCCATGGGTCAAGTTTCCCCAATGCCATTTATTCATTTTTCTTTTGGCCTAATACTCCTATATTCTATATTTCTGGGACTTTGGAGGCCATCTCTTGTTCTGCCCCCATTTCTTCTTCTATTTGTACCTCCTACTCTTGCGTAGGTTCCTATTCTAGAGCTTCCTCCTACTTCAGGATTTCCACCTGTAGCTGTATAATGTCTCCCTGTAAATTCCCAAACTCATCACTAATGAATACATTATCAAATTATTCCTGAGGGGAAGGGTTTTATAGGGTGTCAGTCTACTCTGGTTCTTTCTCCAGCTCCAGGGAGTTAGAAGAAATAATTTCTACTTGTGGGATTTTTGGCATTCCCAGCTTTGGTTTTGTGTTTGGCTTTTGGTTGAGCCTTTTCTTCTTCCTGGTAACCAAAGGAGGCCCCACATTGCTTAGGGCTTCCTACTCCTCTTTTGGATCCATTCCTATCACCCTGACCTTTAATGCTGCTAGTGAAGGGGAAGAGGGAGGACAGACAGGTTTGTTCATGAGCACTGGAGTGGCCAACCACATGATTAATTTCTCCCTCATCTTCTGGGAGGCTGCTATTAATTATTTCAGTTGTTCTTTTATGGGGGTCTCCTATGGAGTTGGAGTTTCCATTATTATTTTTCTCCTATCCTCTCCTTGTGAAGAGGTTTTGGCCCTAAAACTCAGCTTTTGTACCATCGGGCCAGCCCTGCGGGTACTCCCAAGGCATACTCTCTTAAAGTATTTGTGGCTGCACTTGACTACATTGTGAGTGATTTCCTCAATGGTAGGCCCCTCTTGGGCATTCCAGTCTACCAGTGGGAGAGCCAACTTATCAATCGCCTTTGCCTTGTATTGGGCATCTATCATGGGTCTGGCGTCCGAGAAGTCATCTGGAAATATTTAGAGCTTCAACCTTTCTATCATCCCCATAGTCATCCAGATGTAATGTCATCTCTAAACTTTAATGTCATCCTGGAAATCTTCCCAGAAGTCCTCCATGTTATATCGGTCGGGCTCTGATGCCCGGGGAAGTGCCAATGCAATTTTTCCCAGTGGATCAATGTTTTTTCGCACTAGATAGAATTCTACCAAGTTTAGGCTCTTTAGCTCACTGTTTGCCTCCTTGGTTGCAGCTAGACTGCATGATTAATTCCCACAAGTGATTGGGAATGGAACATTTGTCACCTTCTTTAAGGCATACAAGGCGTGCAGCTCCAATATTTGTCTACAATATTCTAAGAGAATTATCTTGTTCCCACAATGTTTGGGTAACAAGTAAGGTTTCCAAGAGAAGCTGGTTATCCTTATGTAGGTATGTTTCTATAATTGGACATAGTAATGGCCATAACTTCTGACTAGATCCATTGCCTCCTTGGAGAGGTGGTACCCTGCATCCCAGGTAGGTGTGAGCAGGATGTAGTAGATGAATGCATCATTCACCCAGTTGAAACTATGGAAACTAGCCTCCCATTGAATTTGTGGGAAATAATCCCAGGGAGCCTTCTCACCTAAGCTTATCCTAAGTACACCTGATGTGAGTAGCTCATTAGTGATGGGTCATTATTGTGCTAAGGCCCAGAGAACATAAGAGGTCATATAGAATTTGCACTTTTGGGCCACCTAAAGGAACTGAGAATCTACGTGGTTAGAGATAATGGAAGCCCAATCAAATTATTCTCCTCCAGTGGTGATTCCAAGAACAAAGTAGTACATCCACCCTAAGAACTCTCAGGCATGGGGTTGCCTGAAGATTTGGCATAGTGCTATCATCCCCATCTAGATACTTTCTTTAAACTCAGACTGGGGGATCTCTAATTTCATTTTCTTGGGGTCCCTCTTCAGGGTCTTAAGCCAATGATTGTTCATGTATTGCCAGGCTGTGACCTCTAGCTGCTAAAATTTCTCTAAGGCATGAGATCTGGTAATGACGACTAGATTATCAAACTAAGGAATCCCTAAACCTACCTTAAAAGTTGCAGCACTAAGAGACACCATGGGGGTGGGATATCCGGTTGGGACCAGGGCTATGAGCATGATGACCCAGATGGAAGAGTTGTAATGTGCCGTAAGTGTGAGAATGAGCTCTGGGGCCTACACCGAGCAAGAGAAATAGGCAGCCTTTAGAATCCCAGAATCCCCAATGCTGATCACCAGCGGATCCCCAAACTGTCGCTAAATGAACAATATCTTGACTAGGGCCTACATCTCGGCCCACATTTTAACACTGGTGTCGGTAATTAACTAAACTTGGGACTTAATCTTTGATCCCATAATGGCATTGTCCCTCAGGTACTTCATGCTAAGAGGAAATTTTTCTAAGGTCCTCTCAATTTTGGATCTGATGGCTTCCTTGGTGACCGCCGTGGAGGGAATTTCTGGACACCCGGGTGGTGAAGATGTAGAAGCCTCAGACATAATGAAGGTATGTTGTCCTAAAAACCTGCAAGGCAAGGTGACCATTAGGATTCATAGATAAATAATATTCTCGGATCCAGAGATCTTACCACCAAGGCACGTCCTTTTCCTAAGAAGTTAGTTTGGGTTCAAAATCCC
Source organism: Thuja plicata (assembly GCA_018584345.1). NCBI lineage: Eukaryota > Viridiplantae > Streptophyta > Pinopsida > Cupressales > Cupressaceae > Thuja > Thuja plicata. Next base: position 2,927,249 of record MU227558.1, on the reverse strand, counting down.
TAAAAGTATATATATGTAATGCAAACTTAGAAACCCCTTTTTGAGCCTGAGGTTTTTTAGCATACTTAACATAAGTAAGATGTGGGTTTGTGAAGACAAAAGACCCAGGGTCTGGTAAACTAACTGTTTGAAGATGTGAGCGAGAAGTGAGCCATCATGCCCACGTGGACATCATGTGATTATGCAATAAATGGGGAGTTATGGCGATGGTGGTGCCAACTGTCTGAACACACAAAAAGTGTAGGCCACTTGGACAACCTTTAATGCATACATGGGATATGAATGGATCATAAAGGTTGGATGATGGAGGAGAGAGATAACCACCTAGTTGAAACCAGCTGAAAGCCGAGTTTTAACCAGGTGGTATTCTATCTGGAACGAGCTCACAAACTTGAATGGAAAATAGGTGAAGCACAATGAGCTTGATGTGAGACCAAATGGATACACACAAAATATACATCTAAGTATAGTAGGGCTAAAGGGTATATACATGGAAAATGGAAGGATATACATTAAATACACCATATACACTAATATATAAAATGCAGAGTAGTTACCCTAAAACAAAGCTAGAAAATGTACAACATATACAATATCTACATTACAAAGAGGGTAGACAACCCTCTGGCAGAGCCAACCCACCAATGAGTGGTGAACCAGATGACGAAGACATAGAGAAAAATAGAAACAAAACAAAGCAGAAAGGCAAACCAAAAACACAACAAAAAAGAAAAAAAATGGAAGAGAGAATAGGAACACCAACCTAGAACCTGAAGAAAGACAAGGAAGGAAAGGCACCTTGGATGCTCTACAATAGCTTCCACCTCCAAATGATCACCATTCGGCACCAAAAATGACTTGAAATCACTCAGAACAACTCAGAATAACTCGCATTTAATTCTTGCTCAAATTGCTTTGAAATCACTTAAGTGTTTTTAGTCATGGTAACTGTGAAAATGACAGGTGATTCCTATTTATACATGAGGTGAAAAGAAAGTTACCTTTCCTTCCGCAAACTTCAAAATAGGTAGACCTCCATACTTTGGGCTTAGGTATTCTGTGTGACCATACCCTCTTACGAAAAGAAGACATCGTGGCAGAGAATCCGTGAGTTCAGGGTCCATATCTTGGAAAAGAAATGACAAACTATAGGACTATGTTCGGAGATACAAGGAACCAAAAAAAAAATCAAAACCAACACTGCGGGATAGAAAACCCGAAGAAAGAAAACAAAGAAACAGAGGCAAAAAATACAAGGCAAGAGCCAAAAGTGAAAATAGAAAGGGGGACCCAACATTTTGCACACAAAATGTAGGGATAGGGATGCAGGGCATAACATAGGTAACACTTAACAATGTTTTTCGGGTAACCTGGTCATCTGATAGTGCTTTTCCTAGTCTGTTGATGTAGAGTAAATTGATGGTGGAGATCATGTTTTTCTCTAAGGATACTAATGGAAAAATATAATTTCTTCAACCTCATCATTCATATTTTTCATAAAATATGAATCATTTCCATGTACTTAATGAAAAATAAAAGGTCCCAACCATAGAGATTCAAACTTTTTATGTTTTCCTTTATCCTCAGCCCTGACATTCCATTGCAATTGCATGTCATTTGGCTGAATTTTTTTTTTTGAAACATGTATTTCATCTTTTGTTGAATTCTTATATTCTTCTTATGTCCTTCCCTTATGTTCTCATCAAGATCAATCAATTAGACCATCCTATTATGCAGAGAATCATTTACTTCTAGCTCTTGATCCATGAAGAAATTATACACATGAAGAAAATTAACAAGAAACCTAGCCTACACTCCATATACTATCTCAAAAGTTGACTTGCCAGTTTCCACTATCACTGTCACTTTATCATCCCATTGGGCTAACTTCAAATTTGAATACTAGGCTCTTTATTTTATCTCTAAGGTTTTCTTCAATATTTGCAGAACACATTTGTTTCTTGATTCTCCCTTTACATTTTCTTGTGGATTATTTGGAGAGGAATATGATATTACGATTCCACTTTCATCACAAAAATATTGAAACTCTCTAGACCTGAAACATTTGGCATTGTGTCTTACTAACTTTAAGGGGACACCAAATCTAGTCAGGATATTTTCCATCAAGAAATCAATGACAACCTTAATGGTTTCTCCCTTTGTAGGGATTTCTTCAATCCATTTTGTAAAGTAGTCTGTAGCAACCAAGATCCATTTATGTCCACCACTAAACTTTTATGTAAATTCTCCAATGAGATAAATTCTCCACATAGTAAAAGGGGCCTGAGCTTGTACTAGATTCAATAATAAATCTCTTGAAAATTATAATTTGTAAGAAAACCTTTATCAAGGTTCACACTCTCAACAAACTTGAAAAAGTCTTAAAAAATATAGGGCCAATAGTAACCAGCCCTTATAATTTTGTGGAGTTGTCTTAATAGAGAAATGTCCACCAGAAAAACCAACATGTATCTCAGTCAACACTGTATCAGCTTGTCTTTCATCTAGACACAAAAAGAGTACACCATATCTATTCTTCCAATACAATTCTCCTCTTATTAAGGTGTACTTCTATGATTGTAGTCTTATAGTTCTCTTCTGATTATCAGTCAAGGTCTTAGGGAACTTGGCATTTTTGATGAAGTATACAATATTAGAATACCAGGGCTATCTTTCAATGCTAGTTAGTGTCAGGTCCTATAACTCCATATTATTTATTTGCACTGAATCCATATTTTCTTTAGTGAAGATCTTTTCTAAGCATAATCCTCTTACCAATTTTGTGATATGGATTTCTAGATTGAGCTCCTCCACCCTAGTTATCCATTTGCATCTTTTCCCAGTTACTTATGACTTGGTTAGAATGTCCCTAACCACTGCATGAGGCACATATGCTATCACCTTTGAACATACCAGATAAGTCCTGAATGACTTGACATCCTTTACTAATGCATATCCTTATTTCTCCATCACCTCATAATCTAGTTTTGCAGCTTGGAGTGACTTTCTAAAAAATGAAATAGTATGGTCATGTCCTTCTTCCTCCTTTTACAACAAAACAATAACTATTATATGAAAAGATGCAAAAGAGAAAAGTAAGAATGGTTTACTATAATCAGGAGACCTCAAGACATGGGCTTCTTGGATTGCTTTCTTGATCTTATCAAAGGAAGACTGTGCCTCATCATGCGACTAAAACTTAGCATCTTCCTTTAAAATTTTTATCATAGTTTTCACAATTTCTAGAAAGTTGACAATGAACCTTCTTGATGACATGTAACTGATTGAATGTTTGATAATGTTAAGTTAAAGATAATGCAAGGAACTAAAATCAGTTAATGGTTTGTATTGTCATTGATGTCAACTTGATATGATCTGTACGATCATGTACATAATGCCAAGGACTTTAGAGAGCCAAAGGAACCAAGGTTATGCTTTAAGAAATACATAAATGTCATGTATTCACTAAGTGACAAACAACACCGACTGTAGAGGTGATCGATGGAACAGAGGGTTCATAAAATGATAAAATATCTAGCTGGAAAGAGTTGAAGATAGAATTAACTAGTTGTTTTCTTTGTTTTATTTGACCAGAGTTAATTAATTGATTTAAAGATGATTTGTATAGTTGGCAAGAAGATATCTATGAGACAAATCAGGAGTTATGCTTTAAATCTAATTGGCTAGATTGTTTTTCATGCCAAGAATCAAGAAATAATGAATATCATGTCGATATAAGAAACAAGCTTAATTAATTGACAAATGGGATTAAGGGGAGTGAATAAAAAGAGGATGTTGAAGAGAAACTGATGAAGAATATCTTCATACAGTCCTGATCAAACAAGCTGAGGAGAGCTAAGGAATTCTACAGACACCAATGAACAGTGAGTACAACATCACAGAGTAGAAAGTGTGGAGCACAAAGGATTATATTGATACATTGATCAGAGAGGTAATGTACTTAAATAGATCTAAAAATCTTCAATTCAAAGTTGCATCATGAATAATTCATAGTGTTTCAGTTTAACCATTGAAGCATCAAGTCTCTTAACCAAGCAGGATTTAATAGTCTTCTATATATTGAGGTACATCCCAAGGAGTGCCAAAAAGGTTGATTCATGAAAGTAGCATTAGAATTTTCTGATACCTATTGATAGTCTAAGAAGGAGGCTGATTCCCGAATGGTAGCAATAAATGGCTGATACTAAGTGACAACCCCTATGTATAAAATCCACTAACAAGGTCACACTTAATAGTGTGTTTATAACCTTTAGCAAGGTTGGCTCCTAATAGGGCTCACTTTAGAAGAGTAAAAATTTTGGGTACCGGTCCTAGTGGTTTTTCCCTTAACATGGCTTCCACGTTAAAAATTCATGTGTTATGAGTGTATGATTCATTTCTTTACTATTTTGCATCTTACATAGTTAACTCTGGATTGATCGGTATACTCTGCTTATTTATTGAGTTTCACTAAATAGTTATACTGCTTATCAGTAATCAAGAAAGAATAAGGATTGACAGATAACACTGACAGATAGTTAAAATCATAATTAGTATTTCATGGCCAAGCATCTTGTAGGGATATAATAATATGAGGTTTATTGATTGGTGGTTAAAGTTGAAGGATAAATTTTTGAGGCAACTGATTCACCCCCTCTCAATTATTATTAATAATTGGTATCAAAGCTTGGGTGCTTAGAAAGGAAGGTTTCAAGGCCTAAGTCAAAGATGACAAGAGGAACAGATGAGATGTGCCCAAGTTAAACATTGATAACTTTGCTTCATGGAAAAGCAGGATAAGACTCCACTGTTAGAATGAATTTAGAATAACTGAGAGGGGAGGGGTGAATCAGTTATCCTTAGGTCTAGATGTAGCAAATAAAAACTTGTTGTATTTCAGATCTACTCTGCTAGATCATGCTAAATAGTAAATAGACTATGCAACCCTTTTGCATACACGTCCACTTTACATTCAGCAGCACACCTCTTGCATCTTGAATGAATAACCCCTTGAGGTTATCATATACCTCTCTTTCTAGGTCAGATAAATCATTTTCTACTTAAACAAGATCGTAGATCTTAGGTTAGGTCAGATTCAATGGATCATTCCATCTTTGCATTACATTTACTTCTCCAAAGTAGTCTCTAATGAAATATTGAAACCATGCATTAATTATAGTTACCCATACATTAAATGACATGGATCAATCTTTAATTAACATTACATATCCCAATAAAATTAACTAAGTCAGCCAGAGATCTCAAATCTCATCATTAATCCAATTACTATAAGTTGGCCAACATCACTTTTTCCACTCGACAATTTCAATGGTGCTCGGCATTGAATAAATTTTTCTCGTCACAAGAAATTTTGCTCGGCACAAGCAACTTTTCTCAACACAAGCAAATTTGCTTGGCATAAGAAACTTTTCTCATTATAAGCAACTTTTCTCGGCACAAGCCAAACTTGCTCGGCATAAAACAACCAAAAAATTTGTCTTTGAAAGATAAACAACTAATTGCTTTGCTAGAGTGCCAACTAATCAAGTACCCTTTTAATTTCCTTAACTCAACCATTCACTTGGTCTTCTTGTTAAATCTTTTTCATCATTAGTAGATATGGTACTCAAATAGATAACAATAGTCTCACACGTTAAGGTTTGACATCAATGAAAAAATAACAATTGCTTGCATTATCACTTTCCAACAATCTCCCTCTTTGGCATTGATGGCAACACAAAATATTAAAACAATGATTTAACAAGAATAGTTACCAACCAATCCAAAAAATCACCTATGTTCCTTGATATGAACGAATCTTCATTAATGTCTTTAGCTTCATTCTAACTCTCATATGTAAAACATTTCTCCCTTTGTGTCTGTAATCACACTGCAATCACCCGTGTCTAATCATCTGTAGACTCCCTCTGAGTAGATAATCACTTCAATGTTTTCAATACTAACTTTTGCCTCTATGCAATCTTTCCCTCTTGGTAATCTCTTCTTCTAGGTAATCTCTCCCTCTTTATAGGAAATCTCTCCCTCTTTGACAACAATGCCAAAGATGTCGATATCATTTTCATGTAGATCTTTAGTATCATGTTGATCTTGTCATCTTGATTATGGCTGATTTTCTTTTATGTCCTTGTTCAACTTAACAACTTTAGCCAACATCCTAAAGTGTGACTAACTATGCATCAATGTGTCAAGTATTCTGAATGTAATATTTTATGCAATAATACCATTCAAAACTTAATTAGCCTCAGTTAGGGGAATCACCCCCATTTTACCTCACAGATACTCATGAGCATCGTTGGGTAGTGCTTTTGTGAATATGTCTGCTAATTTTTCTTTAGTGTTCACATAATCCAGTCTCACTTCTTTATTCTGAACTAGCTCCCTCAAGTAATGATACTTGATAGCTATATGCTTTGTCTTTGAGTGCATAACATGATTTTTCAAAATATTAATAGCACTCATGTTATCACAATATATGAAAAATGGGCTAGTCATTTCTTCCTTCATACCTTTCAGTAGTATCTTTAACCACACAATGTTAGAATAATTGACTGCTGCTACCACATACTCAGCTTCAGTTGTAGATTGTGAGGTACAGTTCTATTTCTTGCTTGTCTAGGAGATCAATCTCTTTCCTAAAAGAAATTCTCCACCAGTAGTGCTTTTCCTGTCATCAACATTTCTAGCCCAATCAGAGTCAGTGTAAACTCTGAGTTCAAACTTGTCATTCTTCTTGTAGTATAGACCATAGTCATCAGTTCCTTTAAAATATATTAGAATTATTTTTACTGCCATCATGTGAGTTTCCTTGGGCTTACCAAAAAACCTTGCAACAATTCCAATAGCTAGGGCAATATCAGGTGTACTGTGTACAACATACTGTAGTTTACCTGTAATGTCCCCGCCAGGGAACCCATAAGGAATCAGGTCTTATGACCAAAATTGCAACTAATTTTTTTTTTTTTTACATTACAACATTACTACTCCACATTTACATTCCTTAAGGTTCCCTTAATGA